>CAUYLG010022569.1:0-17716 GCA_963573385.1 Cacajao melanocephalus | reverse complement strand
GTTATTTTAGATAAGGTATGGCATTTTATTATTTTCCAAATGATTACATGAATAAACACTAATTGTTACCTGTGTTAAATGCTTGGCCAACATTGAAGAAACTTTTAATATTTACTACATCTTTTTTCTTTTTTCTTTTTTAGTTCTCTGTAAATTCTGGATATCAGCCCTTTGTCACATGTGTAAACTGCAAAAATTGTTTCCCATTCTGTTGGCTGCCGATTCACTCTAATGACTGTTTCTTTTGCCGTGCAGAAGCTGTGGAGTTTGATTAGGTCCCATTTGTCTATTTTGGCAAGACTGCTATTATTATTATCATCGCCCCTATTGTAGAATACTATGGTGTCATTAAAAATGTCTTTACAGATTTATATTTACTGATGGAAAAAGGTGTCCTCATTATACCATGAGGGAAAACAATCAATCAAAGCAGCAGACAAGCAGCATCCATGTAGCAAATCATTTCTGAGCACCATCTCTCTGTCAGGTCCTCTGTTCGAAGTCAGCAACAGCAAACACAGCCGGGAACACAGCAGAAAACCTGGAGGGTCATGAGCAGACGGACATTACAGAAAATACATACAATTTAAAAGGCAATGAGCACTCTGATAAGAGCTATAGAGAAAAATAAACACAGCGAAATAGGAAAGGCCTCATAAGACAGAGATATTTTTCCCGAAACCTGAAGGATGAGTGGAGTTAGCCAGGCTAGAAAGCTGGCAGAATATTCTAAGCAGAGTAAATGGTGTCTATAAAGGCCCTGAGAAGGGGGATATCTGGGCAAGTTTAAGGAACTGAAACAAGGCCAATGTGGTTGGATCCCAGTGGATGAGTGGGAGAGTGGAGCAAGATGAAATTGGACAAATAAGTAGGGGTTGACCATGTTCAGCTTTGTAAGATATCAAAAGTCAAATTAAAGAGGGTAGCATATTAGGGTCTTTACCCTAAGGTCCTCTGAGACAATCTCATCATCTGTCATCTTTGTTTTACTTGCTTAGGATTCAAAATTCTGGACTGGAAGATCTCAGTGGCTGAATTAAAGCCACATGTCCCCAAGGGTGAGACAGGGGTGGTTCCCTCTCAGCTTCCACGTTTGCCATTGAAGAGCTGCTGCGTGGTCCTGGGACCCTCCTTGCCACTGGATTCAGGAAGCTCATGTCGGGTACCTCCCATCAGTATCCCTAGGCTCCAGTTAGCATTTGCTGGTGTTACACACATCAAGACATTTCTCAATACTTTGGCAAAGGGTATGTTCTCTAAGCTCTCCTGGGAGACATAGTCAGGGAGTGAGAGGGTTAGTTGCACTTGATAAATTCACTCCAGCATTCCTATCTCTCAGAGTCTTTGGATTCTTTCCTTTACTCGATATCAAGGAATTTATGACATCTCAACTCTGTTTAATATTGGCCACCACTGAGTCCAGATATCTGTCAACCAACTAAACAAACAACGGTGTCTACTCCCAGCTGCTCCAAGCTAGCAACAGAATCTGGAGGCTCTACTAAGTGCATCCTTACCAGGGACTTCAACTTGGTCTAAAATTATGTTCCTCTCCGCTTAGTCAAGAGTCTACAGAATTCATTCCCACACATATTCCCTGGGTTTTGAAGGTGTAAATTAGCAAGGTCTTGCAAATCATTTGTTATATATGCCTTCTATTCTCAGTTTGACTTTTACTCCCCGCCTCCCCCACAAGTATTCTAGGTCAGATCCTGGAGACAAGGGAGAGAGGCTGCAGTGCAGAGAAAGGACAGACTCCTTCTTCCAATGTAACTCTTTCAGATAAGAGAGTTACAGCGTCTTTTGATCAAAAAATAAAGAGAGCCAACGGTCCAAGGAGGAGGGTTGCTTTGGCTGGCACAGAAAGATTGGTGATTTCTCTGAGTCTTCTCATATACTCCCATTCCGCATCTTACTCTATCAGTACCTTCACTTTCTCCAAAGAAGTATGACAAAGCCGTGCATTCAACTGATGTAATTCTACCAATCCCACAGTCCAACTTCGAATTTGTTTTCTACTCTCTCAGCGATGTGGCTTTTAGAGGTTGGAAATTCATTTAGCACTGCCATAGAAAGTTCCTAGGTGTGGATGTCTGCCTTAAATTGAGAATCTGGGGATTTAAATTTGTCATTCTCTTTTTATAAGTTACCCAGGGCCATTTGAAGCAGCCATTTTTCCACAGTCCTTAAACAACTGTCTTTTTTTTTTTTTTTTTTGAGATGGAGTTTCACTCTTATTGCCCAGGCTGGAGTGCAGTGGCATGATCTCAGCTCACTGCAACCTCCAGCTCCTGGGTTCAAGTGATTCTTCTGATTCAGCCTCCCGAGCAGCTGGGATTACAGGCGCCCACCACCATGCCTGGCTAATTTTGTATTTTTAGTAGGGATAGGGTTTCTCCATGTTGGTCAGGCTGGTCTCCAACTCTGACCTCAGGTGATTCACCCGCCTCAGCCTCCCAAAGTGCTGGGATTATAAGTGTGAGCCACTGTGCCAGGCCAAACAACTCCTGTCTTTTACACTGACCCAGGACAAGACTTATGTGCTGCCCTAAAAGCTTCATTGATTTTCATGAGCACTTCCTCCACCTGACCATGCTTTAGATATTCTGCTGCTGTGGACATGAACTTCCGTATTCCTGTCTATGAATCCTAAAAGAATGATCATGTCCTAACTCCCCACTGAGGCAAACTGATCAACTCCAGATTTCTATTATAAAGACCTTCTGACTTGAAGAGCCCAGGGCATATGCCTTGGCACAAATTTCTGCATCAATAAGCTACAAGGAACAGAAACTGATTCTGACTCACTTACATTAATACAAAAGAGGAATTCATTGGAAGGTATTGGGTAGCTCACGGGTTTGGAAAATTGTCAAGAACCAAGCAAAGCAGGGCAGCAGGAAAAACTGGCCAGGATGTAACCACAGCCAGTAGCAAGCATAGCTGTCATGGCCAGACCACTGCTGCCAGGCTGGCCGCATCATCCCTTCACTCACTCAGAAGTCAAACTTCCAGGTAGAACATTCAATGGGTGATCACTGGCCGAGCGAGGGGGGGCCTCACTCTAGCCGAGTGAGGGGGGGCCGTGGAGAGATGGAAAGAGTTCCCCTAAGGAATCCCTGAAAGAGGTTAGATTTGAGAAGGCAAAAAGTAATGTGAGACTGTGTTCTGTTTGGGGGTGTGACATAGAACCATGATGTTAGCACAGGGGTCGGGAACCTGACCTTGGTCATTATTCATCTCCATTGTCTCACTGAGATGTGGCCACTGCCATGTGGTAAGTCCATGTGGGTCACCATGGAATCGCCTCCTCCCACCCACAGGAGAGAGAAGCCACATCCCACGTATCCTGCGTCCTTTCCCCTACTGCCCCTGGCCCACCAACTCTGGGCTCCAGGAAAGCCTGAAGGCCACTGCAGCACTGTTTTCCTAGACGGGCCACATGACCCTTTCTACTCTGGCCTCCTTTTTATTTTTGACAGGGCCTCGCTGGGTTGCCTAGGCTGGAGAGCCATGGTGCAGTCTTGGCTCACTGCAACCTGTGCCTCTGGGTCCAAGTGGCCCTCCTGCCTCAGCCTGGAATTTCAGCTGGGACTACAGGCACATGCTGCCACGCCTGGCTAATTTGTTGTACTTTTGGTAGAGATGGGCTGTGTTGCCCAGGTTGGAACTCTGGCCTATTTCCTCTTCTCGCAGTCTCTCTTCAGAAAAAGGAGAGGGCTCCTGACATCCACAAAGCTGTCTGGAATTTCTGCTGTTCCCTCTATTTTTTTATTTGTCTGTTTGAGACAGGGTCTCGCTCTGTCACCCAGGCTGCAGTGGTGCCAACACAGCTCACTGTAGCCTCGACCTCCTGGGCTCCAGCTCAGCCTCCCATGTAGATGAGACTGTAGGCATGCACCACTGCACCCGACTAATTTTTTGATTTTTAAATTGTAACGGGGATCACACTTGGTTGCCCAGGCTAGTCTTGAACTCCTGGGATCAAGTGATCCTCCTGCCTCGGCCTCCCAAAGTGCTGGGATTAGAGGTGTGAACCACCGAGGGGCCTTCTGCTCCCTCTTATCCTGGGGTAGACCTAAGGTGGGGCAGGAGGCAGGTACCTTTCTAGGCTCCTTACTGTGTCTGAGCCCTCCTTGCTTCTTTCCTGAGTCTTTCACCTTCCCCAATCTGCAGAATCCTTCTGTAGGTACTGCTGTTGTTTCGTTCTGAAGGCAAGGGAGTCTGGCTTTACATCTATATTTCTAAATCTATTGCTTATGCCTTGACTTAGGCTTTTGAAACCCAGAAGCCATAAAATTGACTCTTTGTTTTCTGCATTCTGCTTGGCCATCCCTCTTTTAAGGCAGAAAACAGAACACACATGCTGTTCATCTAGTCAGAGGAAGCTTTATTATAGGATAACAGGAAATACCAAGAAGTTAAAAAAAAAAGTTGATATAAGTATAAACAATATTATCTTGCAATATTACTGTTTTTATGTGTATTTAAATTTTTATTAATTAAATCGGATTACAGTATTATTTAAAAAACGAAATTAGTTGCTTTATGAGGTGGTGAGAGCTCGTAAATGGAGGTGTTCAAACAGCAGGATAGCCGCCTGTTAAGGGTACAGTAAAAGGAACTTCTCCATTGGTACTCCCACCGATGAGAAGATGCTTAAGGTATATTCTGAAGCTAATATTTTATGCTTTATTTTGCATTACACTTTATCTTTGCTCCACAGGTTTTGGCATCCTAATGGGAATATTTTGAGAGCCCTAGTAATTATAAAAATTTAAAATGGCCTCCCTGGCTTCTAACAAATCAGTCAACATTTTTGATGGGATTTGTTCTGAATGCTGAAGGTCGGCCATTTCTAATTCCATTGTTTCCATTGGCTTGGTAACAACTCTTTCTGTTACAATGGCTTGATTGTTCTTTTCTATTTCTTGTGGCCATTGCCCCACAAATCTTCTATGGAGTGGGAGTTTCCTTACTTTTCTGGGATGAAGAGGAAGAAACATTGCTCTTACCCAAGTTTGGAGAAATCATCTTTACAAACATGAAAGCCACCTTGGACTTGAAGTAAAGGACCATGTATGTCAGCCCTAGACATGGTTCTTTGTAGTTCTGGTAACCTGAGAAGTTATTCTGTCTCTGAGCTTCAGTCATTTTATATGCAATGAGAAGACAGTTCCTATTGTATCAACATAATCAAAATTAAGTAAAAATGATAAGCCCAGGTGTGAATTGATCCTGAGGTCACAGTGTCGTGGCCCCGTCTCCATTTCTCTGCCATTCTCTGTACTCCGTCCTTCCCTGTGTGTTAACTTCACACTTCCCCCTTCTTCCCTCTCCCCTGGCTGCCTCCTTTTGTGGTAGCCAAAACAACAGCGATTTTCAGGCCTCTCCTCCACCTATTCCACCCTCCAAAGGAAGAAGACTGATCTCTTTCAGTAGTTACCATAGATAAAAGAGGAAACGTCTTTCCTGGAAGTTCCAGCAACTGTCCCCTTATACCTCATCAGCCAAATCAAGTCATATGCCCATCCTGACAAATTCTTGTGGCCCAAAGTGGTTGAGCTGAACAAATGGAAACCAACTAGAGCTTTCTCTGGAGATAAGGTAGCAGCTGTCCCAACCTAGGAAAGGACTCCTCTCCGAATGAAGATCTAGATGCTATTTCTGGGAGAAGGGATTGAGAAACGGAAGCTGGGGAGGCATTCACCAAGGGGCCCATATTCCTATACAGCTCACTAGGTTAATATAAAAATCACAGAAGATTGTGAAGATGATAATGACCTATACCCGTAGTCACTGACATGCCAGGTGGCATCAGAAGACTAGTTTGATTTCTGGCCCTATCACTTTGAACAATTTACAGAACTCTGAGCCTTGGTTTCCCCATCTGTAAAATGGAGACGTCAGCTAACAATGGAACATGTTTACATGTATGTACTTATTATAAATTGCTTTTAGCTTAATCCATGCTAGAATTGAGTCAGCTCTTATAAAACCAGTTTGAGCTGGTAAATTTGGAGGTCTTGTTTGCAACCTTGAGAAAACCACCCCTAGGTACATCAGTAAGTTCTGAGGAACCATGCCACTGAGAATTCAGATGGAAGGAATGCTTTGTGAACCAAATTTTTGTAACATATAGAAAATCAAATTCATCTGTGCATAAGTTATCATGCCCTGAACCCTTAATCTCCATATCTCTGATGCAGAGAGATTAATCTTAGAAGGAATAACTGACAACTCACTGCCTTGGGCTACAGAGAAAATGAAAATGTCCTCTACAAATGTGATTCGTATTACAATACTCATACACGTTTTGTTCTACCTGGCCTTGTCCAAATAAAAGGAACTTCGACAACGATTCTGTTGCAGGGTATGCCTTTTTCTTATTGTGTCACTTTCAGAACTGCTAGAAGATAAAAAGAGGCCTGTTTCTTGCTAACACAGTCTTATCTATGAGCCGAGCATTCCTAGGGAGTAGTATGGCTCGGTTGGATTTTGTTAGCTTGTTCTGTAACCAAATTCAGACTCAACTATTTACTTAATCTCCCTAAGCTTTAGTATTCTCGTAGGAAAATTGGGGTGATAACAGTACTCATATCATTGTGAGAAATAAATGAGATAATGTATGCTAAATGCACAAAAGAGAGCCTAACACGTGTAATAATACATGTTAGCCATTACTGTATTTGGATTTCTGAGAAAAGAGGGAATGTATATAGGAAAAGTGCTAGGCTAGGTTGATACATGTTCTGGTTCTAGACCTTGTCTTATCATAATGTGTATGTCCCAACATAAGAGGGACCTGGAACAGAGCACAGATAGGGGTCTCTGGCTCCTGGCCAACCCCCTTCTTTTCCTACCCTTGACTCAGTCCTGCATCATGAAGGGTCTTGTGCGCATGCTTGGACATCCCAACCTGCATGTCCAGGCTCTGTCTATAAACTCTTCCCCTCCAAATACAAAAACCACCCCTTGCAATTGGAAGTATATACATACGTGGCAAAGTCTGCCATTGCCACTGGAAGATGGACAGGAGAAAAGCTCCACAGGCCATGAAAGCAAGCTGGGGCCATTTGAGCAGAAACTTCAGGGTGCTTGGGCCCAATAGTATGGCCTATAAAGAAAAGGGAGAGACCTGGGTAGTCACATCTCAATGGCTCCAAGGACACCTCAGCCTGTGGGGAGAGTGTAGCAACAGGAGTGCCAAAGAAAGGGTCCTCTAAAGTAGAGGACCCAGGACAGGAGCCCCAGTTACCTGGACTTAATTAAGAGTGGTACTGATTTCATCTCTTGGAAACTTGTCCTTTAGAAAATGAGTGCCTAGGGCTATATTTTTTTTAAATAAAGTTTTATTGATACATAATTAGCATACCACACAATTTACCCAGTTAAAGTGTACAATCCAATGTTTCCAGTATATTCAGAGTTGTACAACAAGCACCAGGCTTAAGTATAGTCCAGTGGGAGCATGAGAAGGGGACACCGGAACTGGGTCTTCCTCAGGGCGTCTCTCTCCTTCATGTCCTCTTATGAAGTAAGCCAGTCCACTGAGTTTCATTCAAATATTTAAAGATATATATTTGGCCAGGCGCAGTGGCTCACGCCTGTAATACCAGCACTTTGGGAGGCAGGTGAATTGCCTGAGGTCAGCAGTTTGAGACCAGCTTTGCCAACATGGCGAAACCTTATCTCTCCTAAAAATACAAAAATGAGGTGGATGTGGTGGTGCACACCTGTAATCCCAACTACTAGAAGGCTGAGGCAAGAGAATCGCTTGAACCTGGGAGGTGGAGGTTGCAGTGAGCCGAGATCGCGCCACTACACTCCAGCCTGGGTGACAGAGCAAGAACATCTCCAAAAAAATAAAAATAAAAATAAAGATACAAATTTCCGGTATACCTCCAATGGGCAACTCAGTATCTTCTTAGGGTTCAATGAAGAAATAGCTATCTTTTCCCAAACTGAAGAAAAAAATTAGCCTCCGACATGTATTTTCCCAAAAAATGTTCAAGGGAAAATCTGGATATACAAACTTTTCACTTTATTCCCTGAGGTCAGAATCTAATCTCCAAGAAATATACAAGTGCACTTGGTGTACTTGACAGGAGAGTACAGGCGGAAGATTTCGCTCTGTCCCGGCTTCTGCAGGCCCTGTCTCCCCGTGACTCACAGTCAGGTCGATCAGTCATCTGCAGCTGTGGTCTCTTAGTTCTTTTAATAGTGCATTTTATCAGTAAAAACAACAACAACGAACTGGCATCTCCATAATTACATACAGCTATCCTTTGCTATCTAAAAATATCAGTTCCTGAGTTGGGATGGTACATTTGGATAGTGAAGAGTATCAGTTTAGCCAAATCTATTTGGTTCTGACATCAAGCAGTCAGAATTTGGATGGCAAAGAATTCATCCTAAAATACATCTGAATTAGTTCAGTTCTTGAGTTTGGGTAGGATAGTTATTTATTTAAAATTATATTCGTGTACTCCTGTACTAAAATATTATGGGCATTAAAAAAAATCAGAAAAATCATGATTTTAAATAGAGAAAATAAAAATAAATACCATAGACATTCTCATCATGATGCTAGTGTATTTGGAATGTGTGTCCCTGCTTTGCAAAGCATTCAGGCCAGCTGAGAATCAGGAGTGACCAAGGGTCACCTGGCAGACTGCAGATTAAACAGCCCAATCTATCTCACTGATTCTCAGAACAGTTTCTGCTCTCATATATATTCACAGCTATTAGCATGGCTAATGCTTGGGATGACTGCCTTTTCTTCATATAGCCTCATTTTATCACTTTATAAGTTTTGATGGTATTAGCAAATTTGTAATAGCTTCTCCCTTCTCTGCTTCACAGTAGATCAAACATTAGCACGTTAAAAGGGCAGTTTATGATTTCTCCTTAAAATAGAATCCTAATTGTGTTTAAAACTACCTTCTCCCTGGGTGGTTTTGCAATAGTAATTGCCAAAATGCTGAAAGGTTTGTGTCTCTCAAGAAGTAACAGTCTAAACCTGGCCTCTTCTGGCCTCATACTGAATTTCAAATAAGCATCCGGCCTTTTCTGACCCAGAGAGAGATGGTCAGGACTGTCCCCATGAACTATAGTTGCTGGTGGAGTTGAGTTCTGCGATTTAATTTAATCAATATTTCTGAAGACTTTCCATCTACAAGATTCAGTAGTCTGAGCCAGAGTTTCCAGTTTATGTTAGTATAGGGTCAGTGAAGTGTTATTTATGTGCAGAGTGGCTTAATATGTAAGAACCAGGTCTTCGAACAACATTCAGATTTTTCATTTCATCTTTGTATCTGGTTGTCATGAAAAGAAAATAAGCTTGACTATTGTAGTGGTCTTCAAACACTTTTTAGCAGCATGAGATCTTTTCTCCAAGATTGTGCTTGGAGCCATTACGTGCGAAAGAGAAGATTGATCTCTAGTGGACAGGGGCAGGAACCCTAGGCTCCAGCTACTTGGCCTTCTCCTCTCCAGGGCTTCCATTTCCCTTCTTTATAGAACAAAGAGAAGGAGCTGGGAGAAAAAGATTGAAGCGCATGACCGAAAATCTCAGTTCTGCAAGAAACGGTATGAATGTGTAACTTGAAGGAGGGTATTCAACCCCTCTGTGCCTGTTTGCTTATTATTTTATTTATTTTTTGAGGAAGAGTCTCGCTCTTGGTGCCTGGTTCTCTGGGGATTCTTTTAATAGTGACTAAATGACTGCTATCATCCCTCACAAAGATGTCTTAAAATTGATGGAGCTCATGTTGAAAAACAAAGTTTGTATTTTTAAAAAATTATTTCATCTTTTTTTTTTCTGAGACGGAGTCTCACTGTGTCGCTCAGGCTGGAGTGCAGTGGCACAGTCTCAGCTCACTGCAGCCTCTGCCTCCCAGGTTCAAGCGATTCTCCTGCCTCAGCCTCCTGAGTAGCTGGGATTACAGGCATCTGCCACTATGCCTGGCTAATTTTTGTATTTTTACTAGAGATGGGGTTTCACATTGTTGGTCAGGCTGGTCTCGAACTCCTGACCTCAGGTGATCCTCCCACCTCAGACTCCCAAAGTGCTAGGATTACAGGCATGAGCCACTGTGCCCGGCCAATGTTTGCTTATTTTAAAGATACCAATGGTATCTGCTTCCCAGAGTGAATATAAGCCTCAGATGAAAATTCTGGCTCCATGTTTTACTTAATCACTCTGTGCCAGTCAGGCCCAGATTTCCTCCTGGGCAAGAATAGGGTAGCCATGACAGTTGCTCTCAGCACAACCTAAGGCACACAGGTGAGAAAGAGTTTCTGCCTGATTCTTCTTTAGGCAGCAACACCAATATTTAAAACAGTAAACCTTGATCAGCAACTGCGAGATTTGTTATCTAACTGACTTCTTCCTGACAGTGAGAGAAACTTCAGGTTCTCAGTCCCCTAGAGGAGCTCCGTAAGTTCTTAATGACTAGTCCGCTTTCTCCTAAATGCATTAGTAACTTACTTTGTTTCTAATAGCTAAATACTGTGTCTTTTCCTTTTCCCACAAGAGTTCCCCTCCAACTTCTTCTGATCAGTACTGACCCATTCAATGAAAATGACTGTGAATATGCTTTGAAATGATCATGAACTGTGCACATTACTTCCCGTGTTTCATGCAAGTTTCCAGAAATTCTGCATATCATACCTTCTGACATTCATTTATCATCAGCTTCAACCAGTTTTATTTTTCCTTTGTAACTAACCTACACCTCGTCTATTCCTCCACAGCCCTGGAAACCTAAATTCAAGACAGACCTATAGCTGATGGCCCTGTAAGTAGACTTAGCTCTGTCCTTTCTTTCCTCGCCAACCAGTTTTGTTTTCTCAGAGTGGAGCCAAAATTCTACACCAGATATGCTACTGCCTGGTAATCTTTTCATTAACAGGCCATCCACCAATTGGAATCATCAATTACTGTTGGCACAGAGAATTCTCAGTCCTTTTCCAACAATGAGGGCGGTGGGCATACCAGGCCTGGATTCATTTCAGCCACATGGCCCATTTCTCCTCTCTGTCTCCACTGGGGGATTTTAGAATCTGTATTGTTTTGTGAAGAGGAGAACTGTCAAGATCCTGGCTGGTTGTGTCTATGGAGGTAGAACCTGTGAACAGGAAGTGTAGCCAGCTGGAGGCTCAAGCTGTGGATCTCTTCTCAATCTGGGGACCCTCAGGCTCTGCAGCTGAAGGAGACACAGCTGTGAGGTGTGGGCGAATGGAGGCAAATGTGGCCAGCAGCTCATTGCCCAGGCCTGACACTTCAACCCCTACAGCATCAGAGGTGTTTGCCAGCAACCCCACCTTCCCTGGAAAGGGCGAGTTATTGACTGTGAAGGAAACACGAGTAATGGAGGTTATTTCCTTGCAAAGACAACATGAGACAGGGTTCTCTTTTAGGTAGTGAGTCTTATCAACAATGGCTTCCCTAAGTGCTTCCAAAGTGTCTATCCATTAGGGCCAAAGGAGGTGCTTTGATTCTCTCTCAGAGGAGAGAGCAGTTTAATAAATCAGCAAGTGGATGGAGCATCTAAATTCAATAATTGTGAAGTGCAGATAAATCACTGCTGTCAATGCTGACTTTAGACTTTATTCATTCAAAATAGTTCCATTCGAACAGCAATATGCCTACCCAGCATCTGGACACACACGGCTTATGGCCCCCAGCCACCAGGCTAGAATGTCTCCCCAGAGTTGGGCCTCATTCCTGGCCGTCTGTTGGGAAGTGAAGACAAAGGAAGGAGGTTGAATTACAGCCTGAGAGATGACCCATGCTAGTGGCAGAGAGATTGTGGAAGCTCAAAGTGAATAATTCATTGTGCTGTTTGGCTGTGCGTTAGGTTTCATCCCTGGAGCTGCTGATGCAAAGGAGATCAGGCTCTGGCATCTTACCCAAGCTGCACAACAGGGCTTTCCAACACATTATTTGTTGTTGATTTGCTCACCAGCAACATGAGGGCGTGAACAATGGTACATGATCAAAGCTGGAAGTTTAATAGATTCCAGTTGAGCCAAGACTGGTAGGGTATTTCCACTTACTCCCCTAGATTCTTCCTCATAGAATATGTGGTATTTCCACCCTCTCCATTTAAACTCTAAGTTTCATGTGAAATGCAAGAAAGTACAGCCCTTATATTTATAAACATGTCAACTTGTAAATGGTTGGATAGGTATTTGAATTATTGATTGTTAAATATTTAAGCTGAATTCCTCATCCATCAGTTCTCATGAGAAGCCAGGAGACAGATTTACGACGCTGGAGTTTTTCTGGTTAGTTGGCAGTTGGCATCTCTATCAATTATAGCTCACACGCTAAGTTCTGCAGCATTCATTGCAGGCACTCAGAATTAGTGTCTATTCTTCCTTTTAGAGAGGGTTTGTGCAACAAGAGCTTCTGAAATGAAAAGAACAAGTAATATGCCATCTCTGAATTACTGCTGCCACTTTCTGAAGTTTTGGCAGCTCTGATTGTGTCTCTGGCTATAGGGTAGTTGAAAGAGCAAGGTTTTTTATTTTTATTTATTTATTTTTTTTTTTTCTGAGACAGAGTTTTGCTCCGTCGCCAGGCACCAGGCTGGAGTACAGTGGCGCAATCTTGGCTCACTGCAATCTCCGCCTCCTGGGTTCAAGCAATCCTCCTGTCTCAGCCTCCCTAGTAGCTGGGACTACAGGTGCATGCCACTACTCCCAGCTAATTTTGTATTTTTTAGTAGAGATGGGGTTTCACCATGTTGGCCAGATCTCAATCTCTTAACCTCGTGATCCGCCTGCCACGGCCTCCCAAAGTGCTGGGATTACAGATGTCACCACTGTGCCGGGCACAAAAGAGCAAGATTTTTAGAGGGAAGCAGATCTGGATTTCAGCTCCAGCTGCCTCACTTCCTTATCCTGTGAACTTAAACCATTTTCTTCATATCTCTGAATCTCAATTTCTTTATCTACAAAATAAATTCTCATGATTTTGTGTCATTAGTGAAATTTAAACAAAGACTCTTGCTCACACTCATTCTTACTCCTTCTGCCTCCTCAACAGCCCAGGTGCCTTCCTGGGTGGCCCTTCCTGGAGTGGCCGTGTGTGGCTTGGCATACACTTTCCTCTTGCAAACTATGAGTAACAAACTATCTTTTCATGACAATTATCTCCTGCTTTCTCTTTTTTTCTTTTTTTTTTTTTTTTTTTGAGGTAGAGTCTCACTCTGTTGCCCAGGCTGGAGGGCAGTGGCACAATCTTGGTTCACTGCAACCTCCGCCTCCAAGGTTCGAGTGATTCTCTTGCCTCAGCCTCCCAAGTAGCTGGAATTACAGACACACACCACCACACCCAGTTAATTTTTGTGTTTGTAGTAGAAATGAAGCTTTGCCATGTTGGCCAGGCTGGTCTCAAACTTCTGGCCTCAAGGGATCCGGTTGTTTTGGCCTTCCAAAGTGTTGGGATTATAGGTGTGAGCCAACACATTATTTGTTGTTGATCTGCTCACCAGCAACATGAGCCACCGGGCCTGGCCACCTGATCTTGTGGTCTCATCACAACTGAATAATAATAAAACCTACATTTAAAAACATTTATATATATAAATTTATATACATTTATATACAAATATAAATATATGTGTGTGTGGGTGTCTATATATGTGTGTATATGTATTAATATTTATGTGTATATATGTGTGTGTATTAGTGTTTATGTGTATATATGTGTATGTGTATATATGTGTATGTGTATATGTGTGTGTGTGTATCAGGTACCATGTATTGACAGCTTGCTATGTGCCAGACACAGTTCTAAGTGATTACATATATTAACTGTTTAATTCTCACAACAACCTTTTGAGGTATGTACCACTTATTAGCCCTATTTTATAGCTCAGAAAATTAAGGCACCAAAAGTTTAAGGAACCTGTCTGAGTTCACCCAGCTGGTAAGTGGTGGAATCGGGTTTTGATGCCCTACATCAATAAACTTTCTGCAATGAAGAAAACACGCTGTATGTATTGTCTAAACGGTAAGCATTAGCCACATGTGGCCATTGAGTACCTGAAATGGGATTGAGGAACTGAATTTTTAATTTTATACAAATTTAATTAATTTAGCTTTGAATACCCACATGTGGCCAGTGGCAACTGTACTGGCCAGAGCAGCTCTAGACCCTGTACCTATAACCTCTACACCACAGGAAAATGGAATAAACATTTTTCTGCAGAACTTCTCAGAGCTTTTGTCTGTCAATGGGTATTGTGAAACTCAAAGAAATAGAACAAGGGATATAATCTCTTCTGCTTCTCTGGAGATGGCAGATGACCTCTGTCCCCATGTGAGACTGTCTAGGGAACCAACACCCACAGCCAGAGCAGGTGCCTGCCTGTGCAATGTGATAGAGACTGCCTGGTCCCCAGATACTTTCCTGAAATGTCTACCATGGAAATCAGTTCTCTGGCATAGAAACAAAACCATTTCATCCCAAACATATGCAGGTGGTAAGAGATAAAACTTATTTCATAAACACATTTTTATTTTAATACAGGATGGATTAAATCATTTAAATTAATTAAGATGCATACTTTAAAAATTATAAATTTGCACCTTAACTCATATCAGTGTTACTCAAAGTGTGGTTCCTTCTAGTAGCACAGTACTCATGGGACGCTAGTGAGAAGCAAATTATCAGCCCAATCCAGACCTAATGAATCAAACTCTGAGGGTGTGGCCCAGCAATCTGTGCTTTAACAAGTCCTCTGGGTGACTTGTTCAAGTCTGAGATCACCTTACATAAATGATCTAATTTAATCTATAGAGCTGGAGAAAGAGAGTCCCAGGGCATTTAAATGACATGCTCAAAACTACTCAGCAGAAAAATTTACGGAGCTGGAACGTGAACCCAGTTCTCAACCAGTGGCTTGGTATCTGCCTGGAGGTCTTCTGGATTTCCTGGGGACAGCCCCAGATCCTGATGGCCCTTTTCTCTCTGCTTATCCCAGTCTCAGAGTGAGGTGATGACTGTGGGGCAAGAGAGCCAGCAACATGCTCCCCTGGCATTTCTCTTTCCTACTCTCACGCTCTCCATCTCACCCCTGTCACGATACACAGGTCAACAAGTACACAGTAAGCATCCTTTTCCATCTTTCCCTCAGCCTCCCTCCTAAGACTTTTATACATCCCTAGTCTCTCATGTGGGAAAGTCAAAATTTAACAGGCATAATGGGGGAAGGGGAAGGAAATGGGGTTCCATAACTGGAAAATGCTGGATTAAACAAAATTAAGTAGGTTTCTTTATTATAGGTCTTTTCAGAGCTTTTACTATGTAAAAATGTGATGCTCTAAAAAGGAGGATATAGCATGCAGCATTCACCAATTCAGATGACCACAGAACCTTCTTACTGGAGAGCATTTCATGAGACAAGTGTTGTATAGAGGACAGGTGCTTTTCCCAAGGACAGGAGAGCATGAGCCCTAAGTGGATAGGACATAGGACAGGTAGATCGTGCGGGTCATGGTAAAGAATAGAGAAAGTACAGAATGCAGAATTCCCATTGCACCAGTCATTGCCACTTCTAGTCCATCTTTGAATCTAGCCCTAACAGAGATCTTCCTAAGGTTAAGTTTATTGAGTGAAGAAAGATAAGCATAGGGAAATATTAATACTTGGAGGGTGCAAAATTCATATGTTGAAATGTCAAAACTTAATTGCCAATGCGATAGTATTAAGACGTGGAGTGTTTAGCAGGTGATTAAGTCATGAGGACAGAACCATCATGGATGGAATTAACATTTTATAAAAGAAGTGGAAGGGAGCACCCTAGACTCTTTTTTGCCCTTCAAGGTGCCATATTGAAAGCAGAGTCCAGGCCCTCACCAGACACCAAACCTGCCAGTACCTTGATCTAGATTTCACAGCCTCTGTAACTATAAGAAATAAATTTCTGATCCAAGACGGCCAAATAGGAACAGCTCTGGAGTGCAGTTCCCAGTGAGAATGCAGTGGGTGAGTGATCAACACATTTCCAAATGAGTTTTTACTGACCACAGACCAGGAGATTCCTGGGTGGAAAAGCACCAAGAGTCTCCAGCACTGCTGTTTCAGCCAGTGCAACAGGTCTCCGCACAAAAGCTCACACAAATTTGGGTGGCTGTTTCAACTGGCACCTGGAATGCCTGGGAGACAGTGTAGCCCATTCAACTGAAGAAAAGGGGGCTGAAACAGGGAGCCAGGTGATCTGGCTCGGCAGGTACCACCCCCACAAAGACCAGCAATTTGAAACGTTCTGGATTGAGAGTTTCACAGAAAACACAGCTGGACTGGGGACGGTCCAGCTCTGTTGGGGGAAGAGCGTCCACCATTACCGAGGCAGTCCACCACTACCGAGGCAGTCTGGCATTACTGAGGCAGTCCACCATTACCAAGGCAGACCACCCTTACCAAAGCAGTTCTAACTATACCTCTATAACCAAAACTGCAAGGAAGTTCACGCAGCATCTGGGCAGAGCCCATGGCAGCTCGGCAACACCTCTGCTGGCAGATTGTGACTAGGCTACCTCCTCGCTGGGCAGGGCAGCTCTGAAAAAAGGCAGAAGCACATCAGGAACTTATAAATAAAGCCCCACCTTCCCAGGACAGAGCACCTGGGGAAAAAAGGCGTTTATGAGTTCCACTGCAGCAGACTTAAACATACCTGTCCAGCAGCTCTGGATGGAAGAACAAAGCTCTCAGCTCAGCATTTGAGCTCCTGTAAGGGACAGACTGTCTCCTCAAGCAGCTCCCTGACCCCCATATATCCAAAGAGACATCTCATAAAGGAGAGCTCAGGCTGACATCTGGCAGGTATCCTTCTGGGACAAAGGTAACAGAAGAAGAAACTGGCAGCAACCCTTACTGTTCTGCAGCCACCACAGGTGATCCCCAGATCCCCAGGCAAGCAGTGTCTGGAGTGGACCTCCAGCAGTCCTATAGCAGAGGGGCCTGACTGTTAGAAGGAAAACTAAAAAACAGAAAGAAATAACTTCATCATCAACAAAAAGGACATCCACTCAGAGACCCCATCTGAAAGTCACCAACTACAAAGACCACAGGCAGATAAATCCACAAAGATGGGAAGAAACCAGCACAGAAAGAATGAAAACACCCAAAACCAGACAACTTCTCCTCTTCCAAGGGATCATAACTCCTCATTGGCAAGGAAACAAGGCTGGATGGAGAATGAGTCTGATGAATTGACAGAAACAGGCTTCAGAAAGTTGGCAATAACAAACTTCTATGAGCTAAAAGAACATGTTCTAACCCAATGCAAAGAAACTAAGAACCTTGAAAAAAGATTTGTTGAAATGCTGACGAGAATAAACAGCTTTGAGAAGAATATAAATTAACTGATGGCACTGAAGAGTACAACATGAGAACTTTGCAAAGCATGCATAAGTTTCAATAGCCAAATTGGCCAAGCAGAAGAAAGGATATCAGAGAATAAAGATCAACTCAACAGAACAAAATGAGAAGGCAAGATTAGAGAAAAAAGAGTAAAAAGAAATGAACAAAACCTCCAAGAAATATGGGATTATGTGGAAAGACCTAATCTACATTTGATAGGTGTACCTGAATGTGACAGAGAGAATGAATCCAAGCTGGAAAAGACTCTTCAGGATATTATCCAGGAGAACTTCCCTAACTTAGCAAGGCAGGCCAACATTCAAGTCCAAGAAATAC
>CAUYLG010022568.1:0-60805 GCA_963573385.1 Cacajao melanocephalus | reverse complement strand
AGGTGTCAGGAAGGGGTCCAGTTTCTGCTTTCTGCACATGGCTAGCCAGTTTTCCCAACACCATTTATTAAACAGGGAATCCTTTCCCCGTTGCTTGTTTTTGTCAGGTTTGTCAAAGATCAGATGGTTGTAGATGTGTGGTGTTGCCTCTGCCTCTGTTCTCTTCCATTGGTCTATATCTCTCTTTTGGTACCAGTACCATGCTGTTTTGATTATTGTAGCCTTGTAGTATAGTTTGAAGTCCAGTAATGTGATGCCTTGAGCTTTGTTCTTTTTACTTAGAATTTACTTGGCTACACGGGCTCTCTTTTGGTTCCATATGAAGTTTAAGGTGGTTTTTTTCATCAAACTCCACAGCTTCTGCACAGCACAAGAAAGTCATTAGAGTGAATCAGCAACCAACAGAATGGGGAAAAATTTTTGAAATCTACCCATCTGACAAAGGGCTGATATCCAGCATCTACAAAACACTAAAACAGATCTCCAGGAAAAAAACAAAAAACCCTATTCAAAAGTGGGCGAAGGATATGAACAGACACTTTACAAAAGAAGACATACATGAGGCCAACAAACATATGAAAAAAGGCTCATCATCGCTGGTCAGTAGAGAAATGCAAATCAAAACTACACTGAGATACCATCTCACGCCAGTTAGAATGGCGATCATTAAAAAATCAGGAGACTACAGATGCTAGAGAGGATGTGGAGAAATAGGAACACTCTTACACTGTTGGTGGGAGTGTAAATTAGTTCAACCATTGTGGAAGACAGTGTGGCGATTCCTCAAGGAGATAGAAATAGAAATTCCACTTGACCCAGCAATCCCATTACTGGGTATATATCCAAAGGATTATAAATCTTTCTACTATAAGGACATATGCACATGAATGTTCATTGCAGCACTGTTTACAATAGCAAAGACCTGGAACCAACCCAAATGCCCATCAGTGATAGACTGGACAGGGAAAATGTGGCACATATACACCATGGAATACTATGCAGCCATAAAAAATGATGAGTTCGTGTCCTTTATAGGGACATGGATGAACCTGGAAACCATCATTCTCAGCAAACTGACGCAACAACAGAAAATCAGACACCCCATGTTCTCATTCATAGACGGGTGTTGAACAATGAGAACACATGGACACATGGAGGGCAGTATCACACACTGAGGTCTGTGGGGGGACTAGGGGAGGAACAGTGGGGTGTAGGGAGTTGGGGAGGGATAACATGGGGAGAAATGCCAGGTATAGGTAATGGGGAGGAAGCAGCAAACCACATTGCCATGTGTGTACCTATGCAACAATCTTGCATGTTCTTCACATGTACCCCAGAACCTAAAATGCAATAAAATACATATATTAAAAAAAAGAAAATTATGATATGTAAAAGATAATTTCCATTTTTCCATATTATCTCTTAATAATAACTACCATTTGTTGAGTCCATTGGGTATGTTCCATATATTAACACAATAGGATGGCCATGATCTTGTATATATTATGTGTGTGTGTTTGTGTGTGTGTGTGTATGTGTATATATATATATATATATATATATGAAAAGGACAGAAATTGTCTGAGGCCATGGACAATTAGCTTGCAGTAAAGTAGGATTTTAAATTAGATTTCTCTAGCTCCAAGTCCCATGCCATTTTGTTTTGTCATTTGCTTCTGGTGAATCAAATGTTAGTTCAGCCAAAGATAGCTATTCAAAGCTGGTTGAATAACTTATTATATATAATTCACTTGTGTTCTGCCTTACTTCCAAAATTTTGTACAAAACCTGGATATTTTCTAATAAGGCATGCTATATATAAAGTTTCAAAAAACCATAAGTACCTCAAGAAAAGGTCATATAATGTAGCATTGAATCATAGCACATTTTTAATCTGGAAGTAACATATCTAATTAGCCATATTTACATTATAAATACAAAAATGTACAAAGAAGTATAGTTCATTTTACAAGCTGTTGCACGTGCATAATACCATATTGTGATACCAAAGAAACTGTTAGATGATACATATTTTTAGAGTTTTTGACTATTTTTGTTGTCATTTTAACTTCCTCTAAAAATATATTTTTACAGATAAACAAAAATTTGTATATTCAAATGATTGTTTTTCTTTAACATCATAGTGTTTCAGGACTATTCATATATATTTTTGTGTACCAACTGGTTTGTGGAGCTCTTCTTGAAGAGTTATCTTCAGAGCTGATTAACCAGACACACCCTCCAGACTTCATAGTCACAGCTGCTTTGAGACAGCAACAACCTTATCCCCCCAAATAGTATGTATTCCTGTCTTAATCAATAGGTCTGAATTTTAAATACTTTGAGCTTATTTCAAGAAGTAAATGTATCGTCCACTAATAAAAATGTTCTGCCACTCAGAATATTTAAGAGAATATGTGATAGCCAAAATACTTTCAGCTTATCTCAAAAATTTATCTATCTCCACAAATGAAAATGTTTCGCCATTCAGAATATTCAAGAGAATTTTCTTAGAAAAAAAATCCAAGATTGTATTCATTGGAATATCAGACGTTTTTCAAGGTGACTTCTTCCAAAAGAACCATATTTTGGGGCATATAGAACATCATTTTAAAAATTATTTATTTTACTATATTTTTCACATTTAATGACACCCTAAAAGAATTTGGCTAATGAAATTTACACCATTCAAATTTGTCTTTCTAAAAGACAAAAATGAGGGGGATAAATTATCCCAAAGTCATTCTCAAATTAGATATGAAATGAATTATTATTAATTTCTACATATTTTGGCATCATAACTGTAGCTTTAATAAACAAAAACCAAATGCATATAGACTTCACACACTTTGTGTAATTGCTTGTTTAACATCCTCAAATTCCATAAATGCCAAAACCAGATCTGCCTGGCTTTCCGTTAAATCCCCAGCACCTAGCAAGGCGCTTAACAAATAGCAGAAATGATGTTGGAAGGAATAAAGGAACAAAGAAAAGAATAGAAAGAATTAGTGATTTTGATTCTATACAGAGTGGACCTTGACACATACTGCAAGTTAATGTTAAACTAAAAGTATAATTTCTTTATCAATGAATATATTTCCATAAATTTTAAGTATTTTGCTGATGATTTTTTAAGTATGTATTCCACTACTTTCTTTTCTTCTAATCAGTTCTATTCCATTCCCTTCAAATAATAAAAAAGTTTCAATCATTGAGACTTTTCTTGAAAAGAAACATACACACACACACACACACACACACACACACACCAAGTCTTTAAGAAAAAATCCATCAGAAAATCTTACAAGCTCTGGGGAAGGAATACATCTCAACAATTCTTTCCACTTGAAGGATAATTTGAAAGGCACAGTTTGCCTTCATAAATACATCTTAACACTAATGAACCTGCAAGAAGGGCTTAGGAATCCATTGTGCTTGAAAAAGACCAAGAAGAGCATTGTCACAACAAGAAACCATGCTAAGAGCTTGTTAAATGGCCTGACTTAAAATGCTGTATTAACCTAAACAAAGGAATATTTATAGTATATCTTTCCGCTTTTACCTGCCTAGATATCGAATAATACTACAAAGCATTCTCTATAAAGGAATTGATCCATGCCGTATCTCCCTCATAGGAATGGGACAGACATTATTTGACTCCACTTAGGGTTACCATGAAATTTAGGCCCTCTCTTGCTAAAACGTCTCAGTTTTCAAGAGAAGCCAGAAATAAGATTGTTATGTAAATCTTTTAACATTTTTGGTGTTGGCAACCATTTAAACTTTTTAGACACTGTGGGGGACTTCCGCTTCTCATAAGGATATCAGAAATTCACAAGACACCCTTGTTACTTCCTTAGAACAGGCTGGCTGAACTAGGTTAAAATTAAAACCATCAAGGAATTGAAGCACAAAGAAACCTAAATGAGGTGATAAGCCTTTCCAAGGACAGAAGAGATGCACAGCTACTTTCATCCCTGATGAAGCAGCAGGAGAAGGGAGAGTCTACCATAGACAGCAGTAAGGAGAAACCAGAAAAACTTTTAACAAACTTTTAATGGCTATTCATTGAGATTAAGTATTAGATTTCTGGGCTTTAGCCACAGAACAAGTCTGTATCATCCCACCAACAGTGTCTTCACTAAGTTTTGCAGGTAGTACATTGAAGGCTGAGAGTGGAAGGGGAGAAGGAGGCGGGGTTCGCTGAGGCATGCAGGCCTTCCCCAAGCACAAGGAGGAACCACTGAAGACCAGGAGAGAAACGCTAAGAAAAGTCCCTTTAAGGTCTTTACTGATGTTCAGAAGTAGGCCTCCAAAGAAAGGATCAGAGCAGAAAGAATTGAGGCACCTCTCAAAGATATAGAAAGCTGGAGGTGGGATCTCTGGGAAATATCGTCTGGCTGAACAGAAGGAGAGATAGAGAAGAAATGTTCCAAAGCTTCCCAAATTTAATGAAAAAGTTGGAGGTAAGTAAAGATATTGCCAGCAAACAGACTAAAAAAAAAAAAAATCACCATGGATGCCAAATAAAAATACCCATAGGCCAGTACTGATAGCCAGTTTTCAGAACTTCCCCTAAACAATTCCAAAAATAGCTATTGTCAGGCCTGTCACTAATTAGTAACTGGCCAATAAACCATTTAGCTCGAATTTACCAGTCGAATCTTCATATAAGATTATCTAGAAACATTAGTGTCTGGAGATGAGAAGCAGTCATGAGTATAATTGCACTGAGGGTCCCTGTTTCTTTGATATTCATTTATTTTTTATTTTTTAGAGACACAGTCTCCCTCTGTTGCCTAAGCTGGAATGCAGTGGTGTAACCATAGCTCACCATAGCTTCCAATTCCTGGGCTCAAGCTATCCTCCCACCTCAGCCACCTTAATAGGCAGGTAGCGCTACCACGTCCAGCTAGTATTTTTTGTAGAGACTGTTTGCACTCTTAGACTACATGCTGAACCCAGGCAGGGATGTAAAACCTTTTCTGTTTGATTAGGGAACTGGCTGAGGTGCCCAGCTTGGGGGCACACCAGACGACCGGAGGCAACATGTGGACTCGGCAATCCACTGTTCCCTGCACCCATATAAATTTCCAGACAAGGCTGCATAGACAGGTATGAAGACCAGTCAGTGAAAGTGAAACCTGTATCTTTGCACCTCAGCAGCAGCCGCTTGGCTCCCCGCTTATGTGCTGTGTATGTCTCTCTCATACCTGAATACATTCTGAAGGTGGATGTTTTACATGGCTTGGCAGCTGAGTCATCTGTCATGGACTTGATGGACCACTTGATGACAGAATTGGGACAGTACCACTATATTGGTGGATTTGACCAATGCATTCTCAATTAATATTGCTCTAGAGAGCCAGGAACAGTGTTGCCTTCATGGAAAGGTGACAATGGACTTTCACAGTGTTGCCACAGGAATATATGCATAGCCCCAGCATATGCCATGATCTTGTTGATGATGTCATATTAACCTCTGATTCTCTTGCAGATTTAGAAGTGGCAACACTCCTCTTGCCTAGAATTAAGATGATGCAGCTGAGACCACCTTCCTGACATCCAGGCAGGCTATTCAGCAGGCACAAGCCCTGTGAGTAGTTGACCGGGACAGCCTATTTGAGCTGGATGTGCAGATGGCTTCAGTTGGGGCCTGTGGCAGCATACAGAGTGCTTGAGAATGCCAGTAGGCTTTTGGTCCCAACTGTGGAAGGGAGCTGAGCTCCAGTATTCCTTGATAGAGACAGCTAGCAGCTGTATATGCTGCCCTTCAGGCTTGTCAGAGTATGACAAGATGGACTCCAGTCATCGTGAAGATGACTTATCCAATAGTGGAATGGGTGCATTCATGGGTAACAACCCCCTACACTGGAATGGGGCAGACATCCACTATAGCAAAGTGGGGCACCTATTTAGAGCAGTGGAGTACTCTGAGTACAAGTTCCTTAGCGGCAGAACTAATCCTTAGCAGGATTAGTTCCTTAGCAGCAGAACTAGATTAGCAGGGTGCTAATCTAGCCACAGTCCAGCCTAATACTGAAACCATATGGTTTGATACCAGGTGTGGACAAAGTAGTCAATGGGCTGAACTCAGAGCAATACAAATGGTGGTCACCAAGGAGGTGACACCTATGATAATGTGCACCAATAGCTGGGCAGTTTACAGAGGCTTAACCTTACGGTTAACTACCTAAAAGTAACAAAAGTGACTAGTTGGTTACCAGCCCATGTGGGGCCAGGCCATGTGGCAAGACCTCTAGGAGGAAGGATGACCTCCTCTGACCAGGTATGGGGACAAATAGTAACCTGTTGTTGCCTGTCCCAACACCCCTAAAGGTAGGGAAATACTAACCTGGTTTAATGTATAAGACCTATGTGTTGGACCTGTGTTTCTGGGGCCTGTGCTCAGAGCCTATGTATAAGGCCTACATATCAGACCTGTGTGTCTGAGGCCTGTATGCCCAGATCCTATGTATAAGGCCTATGTGGCAGACCTGTGTGTTCAGGGCCTATGTCTCCATCAGCCTAGCGGGTGGAGTGTAAGGAAAATGGATGTGCTGCAGTCAAGAATAGGCTGAAGCAGACATCTGGTCCAGCATGACTCAGCAAGTTTGGAGCACAGGTACATGACTCCACCCATTAAGTGACCATATCATGTGAGTCACATTAGGTGATCACTCACATGAGCTCGTGCTTGGCTTAGAGCCACTATTATCTGTAAGAGGTATAATTACTCTGCTTACACTATACATAGGGCTCATGCTCAGGTTCACTCATGCCCAGAGAGAGAGTAAAGCCATGTCAAAACTGTCTATGGTTCCTCAAGTGTTTTTCCAGCTACCTGCCACTTGCTCACCAACTCCTCTCAGACCTCAGTTAGAACCTGACAGTGACGAAATAATTTTTTGCCAATGGAGTTTAAAACCCAGCTGGGTATTTGCAGTGTAGATGGCAATGATATCTGCTCTAATTTGGCAAGAAATATAATAAAAGCTCTAGAAACACCCTGTCACAAAGATATTGTCATAAGTCAAGGCCTTAAACATTTTCACACTACTTTAGAAAAACATGGGAATTGAATGAAGTAAAGAAAAAAAATAAACCTACAGTGTCGTTGTGAATGCAGCCTTTGTTAATCCTCTTATAAACTGAATCTTCCCTAATCCTCAGGGAAGACACTATGATAAAAATCAATGTCAAAGCTTGTCACTACGGAATTTTCAAGACACTAAAAGTTTCTCTGGGAGAAAAAGTGGGGCATCCATTTTTATTACATAAAATATGTAATAGAAAACATCAAAATAAATAAAATGGAATATCATTGATGGATGATGGAGGAAGAAGAGAATATCACTGAAAAGTAAAAGTTAGAATTGCAGAATATATCACAGGAGTTATGCCTCTTAGAATTACTATAATCTGTAAAGTCTGAGTTTTTTTACTATTTGAACAAAGCTTCAGAAGGAAAATTATGTCTGGCACCAGCAGGTGGCATTGAAAAATAGCTTATTAGCATATTTTTATCTGAAGCCCACAGAACTGACTTTACCAAAACCATGTACTCTCAGCACAACCATTCCTGGGGGTTTGCCTCAGACCCTATTCTAGGGAAGTAGCAGGGTTGTACCTTGGAGGTTTCGTGCATCAGTTTGGAGGGTAGTTGGAAGCATTCAAGTGGGCTGTCCCCAAGTCTTACTCCTCCATGGGGATGCATCTGCTCTGAGAGCATATTGAAGAAGCTGCATTCAAAGAAGCTCACTCAGTGGTTGGGCTAAGACTTTTTCCAAATGTGATTTTAAGGTTATTTTAAAATTCAGCAATCCAGGATTTTTGTAAGAATTTTTGTTTTCCATATGTTATTTTTTGTTTGTTTGTTTTTAATTAAAACCAGAGCCAAATACAACTTCTGACATTTACTTGCATTGACTTTGGACAGGTATCTTAATTCCTCTGTGCCTCAGTTTTCTTGGCTACAAAATGATAATAATAGTGCATCTCATACGTTTGTTGTGAGATTTAATAATGTCTGGCATATAATACACATGATATAGGTATTTGCTATTTTATTGGAAATTCTCAAAACAGAAAAAAAACTCACTACTAGAGATTTTTATCTAGTGAGGAATACAAGAACAATTTCCAGGTAAGGATCTCAATGTGAGGAAATTGTTATGAGGGCAACAATAATTGACAGATGAATCCACTTAAGCAAAACCACCTTTATAAGTTCAATAGGTATAAGCAGACACCTACTTAGTGTGATTTTGAAAGACATCAGGTTTTCTTTTCCCTACTTCTTCCCTCAACTTCAAAATATACCCCTTCTATCAAGTTATTCATTTTAAATGTCAACAATTAGAGATATAATATATTTATTCAAAAAATGCAACTATTCCTGTAAAGGTGTTGTAGGTTAAGGTAGAGAAAGTCACCTATCAAGCCTTATTGCTACCATATTCCTTTGAGTAAACGAATATCAGATATTTTCTAAGAACCAATTCTGATAAAACAAAGCATGTACAGAACACTTTGGAGAAGACAGAAAGAAGAAAGGGTAGATTAAAACCTTCAAAGAAAAACTTCATCTTCTTCACTTTCTTTCCCTGGACTAACTAAGGCATCTTATAAATTATAATGAATTATAGAACAATGCTCCGTAGAACATTGCTTTAAGTTCTACAATTTCAACTTTTATTTTAAGTTCAGAGTACACGTGCAGGTTTTTTACCTAGGCAAACTCTTGTCATGAGGATTTGCTTTACAGATTATTTTGTCATCAAGGTATTAAGCCTAGTACCCAATAATTATTTTTTCTAATCCTCTCCCTTCTCTCATCCCCCACCCTCCAGTAGGCTCCAATGTCTGTTATTCTCCTCTATATGACCCTGTGTTCTCATCATTTAGCTCCCACTTATAAGTGAGAACATGTGATGTTTGGCTTTCTGTTCCTGCATTACTTTACTAAGGATAATAGCCTCCAGTTCCAACCATGTTCCTGCAAAGAACATTATCTCACCTTTATGGCTACATAGTATTCCATGATGTGTAGGTACCATATTTTCTTTATCTAGTCTACCATTGATGGGCACTTATGTTGATTCCACACCTTTGCTATTGTGAATAGTGCTGCAATGAACATACACATGCGTCTTCATAATATTAGGCTGGTGCAAAAGTAATTGCCATGCTGCAACTTATATTCCTTTGAGTATGTACCCAGTAATGGGATTGCTGGGTCAAATGGTAGATTAGTTCAACTATTGTGGAAGACAGTGTGTCAATTCTCAAAGACTCCTTAACAGATCTCCACATAACCAAGTCATCAGATTAACCAATACACTCTCCTCTCTCATTGTAAAGCAGACTTTGCGTGTAAGGAAGGTATGCAACTGCTGGGAGCTGTCAAGATATGCTCTATTACCTCTGCTCCCAGTAGTTGTGGTGCATTTTTATCAAGGTCAATTATGTTTGTTCACATGTCTGTTTATGCCAGTTGCACTGTTATAACTATGTAATAAAATTAAACATTCACCTCTATTTAAAATAATGTGAGTTTTTTAAATAGAGGTGTTGCTTCTGTGTGTCTTGGTTTGACTCACCTGCCACAAAGCAGAGCCTTGCATGTAGACAAGGGTTTACATGTATGTAGTTAATGTAATCCCAAGAGTGGAGAACCAGAAAGAGCAGAGAGCCAATATAAGAGTGTTCCTGAGCTGCTGATTGTTGTTAATATTAAGGTCTGAACTCCTCTGGAACCTTCTAAGAAGCTATATAAATTGGACAGAAGAATGATGTAGTTATCTACAAGGTCCCATTCCCCATTGATCGAAACTTTCCTACGGGGCACAACTCCCTTGCACATACTTGAAGTTGCTGCACCTATTCATACAGGAAGATTCCCTAAGGCTTTCCAATGGTATCTCATGCTGTGGCACTAGAAAGCCTAGGTGGGCAGTCAGCTGAGACTAGACATCGCCAATTTACACCTGCAAAATGTTTGTGGCTGCAACGAGAGCCGAAATAAAGATGGGCCAAGATGATGGGAAGTGTCCAATACACTGTAAAAAAATAAGTTGATTGCTTTAGAAAATCATAATGGTAAGTAGCTAATAAAATATTTCTACCAAATTCAGTGTGGGTGAAATGACTGTAATAGGTTGGGAGAGCAATGATTTACAAGGATCAAATTCCTTTACAAGGATCTGTAATTTTTCACTCCACTTGAACTAAAATGAAATTGGATATCATAAAAATGCATTTATGATATATGCAAAAATAAACTACAGTTAATTCTAAACAGAAGATTCATGGTCAAAAAAATGGCTCTGACTCTGTATTGAATGATTGGTAAATAAATATGTACTTATATTTTTAGATTAGGTAAAACATTTAAGATATGTACGTGTTATGTTTTATCATTTCATACTTTATCCAAGTTTACATAATGGTACCAATAGCATTAGATAATAGGCTTTTACTGTATTTTCCTGGAATTCCTAATTTCACAGAATACTGACAGACAGTGTAGCACAAGCATTCCTGAGATTATCCAAGATATATGGCACAAATTATTACCACATAGTTTTATTAGCTATTTTAATCAATAGAAAACCCTAAACATCCAATGTTCCAAACAGTAATTGAATAGTCACTACCTTTACTCTGGCCACAAGCAGAAGCCTTCTAAATGGCTTCTGTATCTCCAGCTTGAATCCATTCCCTATAGTGCAAATCTTTCTAAAGTGCAAATCTGAGCACATCATCCTCTACTTTAAATCTATTGGCCTGGGACAAAATATAAACTCCTTATTTGGCTTCATAAAACCATTCATTTATACATTCATTGTTAATTGAGCATCTTTAATATGCCAAGCCCTATACTACTAGGACTGTGTTTAACTCTCTAATCCAGGGGTCCCCAACCTCCAGATGGCAAACTTGTACCTGTCCATGGCCTGTTAGGAAGCAGGAAGTGAGTGTTGGGCTAGAGAGCATTATCACCTGAGCTCCACCTCCTGTGAGATCAGCTGTGGCATTAAATTCTCACAGAAGCATAAACCCCATTGTGAACTGCACATGTGAGGGATCTAGGTTGCACACTTCTTATGAGAATCTAATGCCTGATGATCTGAGGTGGAACAGTTTTATCCCAAAACCATCACCCCATCCCATTCCCCGTCTGTGGAAGGATTGTCTTCCATGAAATTAGTCCCTGGTGCCAAAAAGGTTGGGGACTGCTTCTCTAACATATTCTCTTACCACTACCTCCTCACCAACCAAACTCTGGCCACGTGAGCATTTATCAGAGGGGTTGCTAGATGGTGAGATAAACCTGCCAGCTTTTCTAAGTCTCTGCTGAATTCACTGCCCTTGGAAATGTGCAGACGCTCCTCCCATGCAATAGCTGATCAAATGGTCATCTTCTCACTGGTCCTGACTCTGTATTTGTAGAAAAGTCTTGGACTTCATTTCATAGCTTCCAACCTTGCAAAAAGCTGCATGCTGAATTTTAGCCATCCTGTCTCTGATCTATAATTTTCCACACCAGAAAAATACTTACCTGGACAAACCCTCCCTAGTGTCAGTAAGAGAAAAATGTTCACCTGCCACAATCACATGGTTTCTCTGCTTCACATAATTGCTTTGGTTTAGACCAGAGCACCACTTCTTACTCCTGCTAATTGCTCCAAGGATTGCTCTGCCTATAAGTCCTCCAGCCCTATATTTTTCTGTGATACAAAAGTTTTACAGTCTTTTGGAACAAAAATTGAAACAGGTTTTTATTACTTTAAAGTGTGTCACAAAAATTAAAGCCTAGTAAGCAGAGAAGGAATTACAAGTAGTTGAAGACAAGTTGACAGAATTCTTAATACTAGATTCTTTGATTTTGTAAATAATAATAATAATAAAATAAAAAGGTACATATTTTAAACCAAATTGATAGTACTTATAATTTGAGGGAAGAATTTTTAATTTTTTTAATCACAGAGAATGTGAATTACTCCAAAGCCTAAATAATAATAGACTCCAAAGTCTAATAATAATAGTTTAAATAATATAAACTAAAGAAGTTTCATTTTGCCTTTATCACAAGAATATTCTTGAATTCTTGCCTTCTTCCCTAGGTAAAGCCTAATCAGTCTCTAGAGATTGTGAAGTATAGGAATATTTTATCTGTATATACCCACAGTTAATACAAAATCAGTTCTCACTAAATGTTAGAGGAAATAATGTTCAGATTTAATTTTAGATTTTAAGATGACCAATAAAGTTTAAATGGAGTGTAAGTACTGATTACTGTGGAAATAAGCATGGTATTAAGGAAAACAATGTGAAAAGCCTTGGTTGTAAGACCTTGAGCAAGTCATTTATCTTCTTTTTTTCTGAATTTCCTCATCTGTGAAGAGGAAGTCAGACTAGACTATCTCAGAAATCCTCTTTTAAAATTGGATTCTTCATCAACACTAACTTGGACTGTTTTCAATTATCCTTGTCATGCTTATTTAACATACACAGTTGAGATTTTTTTAAACATTAGAACTGTGCAATTACTTATTTTCCACATTGGATTTTATCCTCTACCACAGTCGTCATTTTCTGCATTCTAAAATATTTCTCTTATTCTCTGATGTGGATATTGATAAGCAATGATGCAGATGCCTGCCCAACATGTCAGATTTGTCAAGGCTGCTCCCTCATGACCAGCTCACCTCGTTAGAAAGCCATAGGTTCTCTCTTAGAGAGTCAGGACAAATTCAACATTCTCCCCAAAGCCCAAGGCACCAGGGGAAGGGAGATGAAAACTCTGCAGACTTTACACTTTGCTGGTGAAAATCTCCAAGTTTGCCCTAGGATACTGACTTTGGTGCATTTATGGAGGAAAGACAGCTATAAATGGTGAATGCAGAGGAATGGGCTTTAGTCTCCTTTAACACTGATGGGCTGTATCCATTTCTTTGGTACAGGTTGTTTTCTAGCCTTCAATAAATGCTGACATACATTTCTTAAAGTCTTAAATTATGGTCTTCTTTATCAATAGAAAGGGAAATTGAAAATGTCTGACATTAAAAGTATAACAGTGCATGACACTTCTTACAGTAGATCTTAGAAACAACATAAATGATCACATCAATGGTTTGCTACATTGCTTATTCCTTTATCCATTCTACAAGCATTTTTTTCAATGTCTACCAAGTTATCAGATCTTAAACTAGGCATTTAGGATACAGAGATAAAAGAATCTCTGCCTTTAGAGCTTCACCATGTGGTGGGAAGCTAAGTAGGTGAAGAGACAGTGGGTGAAGAGGGACACTCTCAAATAAATCTTGTCTATTAACTTCAAACTTGTCACCAGTTTTATGGGCTTACTAGTAAAAGGCCTCTGAACTGAAATGAACCAAGCAACAGTAAAAGATCATTACTGAATACACTGCTATGCTATTGATTAGCTCCTATTTGTCATACACATTAATGACAAAAAGCAACATGTAAGTGCTAAGTATGAGTGTTTTCACCATCCAGTTAATAACTTAATTGTGACATTTGGGTTATATGTCAAGCTTCAAGCAACATCCAAAGTATCACTAAAATGCTACAGTATGGTGTCATCAAATATAGTGATCCAAAGATGATAAAATTTTATGTATGTTTTTATGCGTTGTCTATGTACAAGTCAGCAAATCTATAACAAGTAATTTGTAATAGACATAAATTGATATTAATATAAAAGCTGTATATTTAACATAACTGTCCATTTTGTCTCCTAGTCCACAAAATGTGTAATAATCAAGAGATGCATAAAGTCTCCCTGTGGGAGGCACGGACTTGAGTCAAGGGAGGCAGTCAACCCACGGAAATTCAGCAGGAAGGGAGTTAGGAAAATAATTCCTGACTTCACTCCTCTCCTTTCCTCCTGTCTTCATCCAGCACCCCACAGGGTAAACCCAATTAGAAGCCATAGAGCTGGGAAGCCTACTGATGCATTCTATACAGGCCAGCCTCCCAGGGCACGTAGTAGGGTAGGTTAGGGTGAGATGTGGAGGGACAAGTGGAAGATTTCCAGCACAGTGGCAATAAATGTAGCAACAGCAGTATAGAGAAATATGGGTTAGATGTTAGCACAAGACAGTGCTTTAAATTTATTCAACCCTGTGGTCAAAGGTGTGGATTTCAAGGCTGAAATCAAGATGGTTGTTAGTGCTATTGTGTACAATTTTCTATTAGTGACTGAAGAACAATGAGCTAGAAAGATAATTAATTATGTTCATGATACAATAAATAACCAAAAAAGCAAATAAATTGAAATAATAGGCCGATATCAATATAATAACATTTATTTGGGGAAAATGTTACATTTTACATCTTACAAAATAATCGCAAAAGAAGGATAGAAATATGATAGAAATGTGATAAGAGCTTGAAGGTTTTAATTGACCAGAAGTGCAATGGAAGAGTGTTTGATTTCAATCTATGAATAGGAACACAGTATCAAATTCAAAGAAGGGACTGATATATTGTCAGAATATGTTTCCACATTCTAAAAATGGGGACTAATCAACATGGCAAAAGGGAAACTATGGAACACCCAAAAGCAATCCTGCTGAGTCCAGAGCCTCAAAACCCTGATGCAGGTCCATGCCTCCACTAGACAGACTCTGAGTTAGCTCTGCATTAATAATCAACAAGAGCATTTGGTCATTCTATTTCTAGATAGGTTTTGAATCATTTCCTTATGTAACTTCAATTTTTCCCAGGTGAGAAATTTGAGATATTTCAGAGAAACTGGCAATATTCCAGTAATTTTCCATTTAAATCATACACATAAAAATATCTGACATAATTTATTTGTCTTGAGATTCCTTTTTCCCTTCAATTTAAGATTTTTAAGTGGGTCCTTTAAAAGTGGAGATTGATGTGAAAAATGTCATCACAGATTCTGTGAACATGTGATGGGGAAAAGTGGAGAAAGCTAACAAGCTTTGAGCATTTACTCTGCACAAATACTTTCCATATGTTACTATATTTACCATAAAACTATCCTATAATATTAATACCATTATTCCAATTTTATTGATGTTAAAAAAAACTTTGCTTAAAAAGGCAACTAAATTAACCTATCTACAAATAGCAAGATTCAAATCACTTATTCCAGAATAAACCATTTTTTCTTTGTCTTGAGCTGGGATATTTCTCTTTGTAAATCCTTATTGTAATTTTACTCTAAGTTGCATGAACTATATTTGGAAGACAAAGCATGCAAGATACTCAGATCATTACTCAGATGAGTAATGATCAATAGTGGAGAATAGCAATGATGTTCATAAAAGTTTAGGCTGACCAAACCTCTCACCAAAGTAGGATTTGTCAATGCCAAAGCTACTTCATTCCTATACATTTATATTTTCAATCCAGATATTTACATAACTAGTTAGCAGATTATATTATATCATCTCTAGCCAGATGTCTTCATCCTGCACACAGAATATTCTGAATTGCTAAGTAATTACTAAGAGGAAGATGGGATGTTACTTAGAATAGGTCATATTAATGAGTTATCATTTATGATCACACATATAAGCCTGGCTGAATCTTTATTGGATCACTGATTAAAAAATATGGTGCCACATCATAATAACTTAGACATACATGAAAAATAAATTAGGGGTTTTTTTTAGGATTTGGGAACATCAAAGTAATTGATAAACCTATTACAAATATCAAATCTTAAAAAAATAATAAATGATTTAAGAAATTCCACCAGGCAATGCTTGGCCAGTCAAATTCAAACATATTAGGGAATAACATGACCGTATTTTTAAAGGATATATTTGCATTGCTTGCATTATTTCGGAATCCTTTGTTTTCAACTAGCTTGAAATTCTAGCCTCCTGGAGCCACATGCTGACTTGCTGAGCCCTATTCAGATTTCTCTGAAGCCCTGGGCCAGGGCATGAAAACACTCTTGCTGCACAGGAGACCAAATTCGCTCCTTGAGGGCTCCAGGCATTTCCCCAAGGGCAGCGTTTGGCCCTAACTACAGTGCTTGTTTTCAGTCATCAAGAGTCAACATTTAGTTACTCTCTTGTCGTGAACCTCTTGTGCCTTTGGGAGAGAGAGAGAATTATAGTCTATCTTCCAACCACATGACGCAGAGCTTCAGTCACAAAGCTGCTAATGTTGATCATATGACAGATAACTAAACCTCCTGTTAAAAGCCTAAAAGGGTCTATTGAGAAGAGAGAGCCAAAATGAAGAGAGATGAGCAGCGAGAGCTCCCACCTATTTCTTCCCCTTCCCACTCTCAGCTCTTTGCACAGAGTGCAGAGGCAGCCCTCAGTCACTTAAGACTGGCTTGATGAGGGAGATACTCATGGTGTTTGACTTTATTACAGCCGAGCCAAATCAAATGCACAGGCACTGCTTCCTTAGATGTCTATATTTCACTTAAACTGGGATAAAGCAAAGAAACTGGAATATTGTCTCATCATGCATTCTAAATCAGCCAGGGTAGAAAATAATGGGGAGTTAATCAGATCACTGAAACTCTAATTCACTTGGTATTGATCGGGCAGATTCCTAATGGGATGGCAGACCAATTTCAAATTACAGTAAGCTGACTTGTCCTGGAATACCAATGACCAGGCTGGAGGATGAGCCAAGAGGACTATGAGCTCTGCTCTCCGGATGCTCCTGCCTTGCTGGCAGGCATAAATGCATAATCCAGTGCAGCGTTTAGCTAATTAATAGGGGATTGATGAAAGATTCAGTTTTGAAAGCAGCCATCTCACTTGAATAAACGTGGGACCAGAGCCCCATGGGGAAGGCTAGTGGGTCCTTGGAAAGTAAGTATACAATGAAAGCTAATGGAAAGTATGTAATTAACTCAGGCTTTTAATTATATTAATCAGTGACTTCATAGGAGCTCACTGCATACAGAATTTACTCCTTAGCTCTGTGCCAACACTGTGTTTCTGATTCATGTCTGAACCAAACTTAAACAGCAACTTGAAGAAATAGGTGCAGGTGCATTTATGTTAATTAATTTTCCCCATGGCTAGAAGGTTTTCTGGTATGAAAGGATAAAGAGAAGGAGAAAAAGGAGAAGAAAGGGAAAAAGGGAAGGAGGCCAACTGGTGACAATGAACATTTTCAAACCAACGAGCTAAGAACTATTTTTGTAAAGACTGGTTGTTACTTTATACTTTCTTCCACTTTAGATTATTTGGCCTGGGTGTGTGTGAACAAATGACCAGTGTATTTACATGTAATAAGAGCGGCCTGAAAACATAATGGATTAATTGTTACATTGTAGAAATAACTTGCTAAACTGTCAGGTAGAATACTCAAATAAATTTGTTGTGACCAAGGATAACTTCTTGGCTTGGGTCCCTTCTTTCATCTTCTTTCTCTCTCTCCTATGTGTTTATGTGTATGTCTGTGTGTGTGCATGTATATTTGTATGCACCATGTATGTGTGTGTGAGATAGATGTTTGTGTGTATATGGGAGAGGTATGGGTGTGTGCATATATGTGTATGATGTGTGTGTGTCTGTGTGTGTTGTATGTCTGTACAATGTGTGTGTGTGTTTGTGTGCACAATGTGTGTGTGATGTGTGTGTATGTGTAAGGGGCATTTGGGGGTGCAAGCATGTGCAGTATATATGTTTGTGTATATGCCTCTATGTGTGCATGTTTGTGTGTGTGTGTGTGTGTAATGTACTTATCTATCATGCTCCCTTTCTCTTCTTAGAGTAACAGCAGACAGATCTAGGCAGACGTCAGATGGACAGAATCTAAGGTGAGCAGCTTCCAGTAAACCACGGACTCTAAGCTTGATGCAGATAGACAGACCCCAGCCCTTTACCAAGAAAACAAAGTCATATTGCTCCCAGATGGGGCTCTTTTTGCTTTATTTTTCATTTTCTCAATATATCCCTCAGGTAACTTGATTTAGGAAGTAGACAGTGAAAACTGATTTATTTTAAACCAAAGCTTTATAGCAGTTAGTGCTTAACCAGATATAAAACTCACTGTTTTAAGGATTTTTACAAGTATTAACTGAACGTGTTATTATCCCCATTTTACAGAAAACTATGACACAAGTGGGTAAATTAATTTGCCTAAGTTTATCTGTTTAGTAAGCCAAGAAACCCACTCCAAAGTCCAAATTCCTTACCACTATGCTAGTCTGGATTGCGGACTGAGTTTCAGTGCATGAATGGGAAGAAAATGGGAAACATGGACATATTGTTCATGATAATAGCTGAGATTTGGCTTATTTGAAGTCAGTCTGAGCATCAATCAGGCATACTCCTCCAGTAATAATACCACTATGTAGAATTTACCATGTGTGTAAATTTTACCACATTACTAGTCGAAGTTTGTCTGTTATTCTGACATGGATGTCAGGTAAGTATATATTCCTAAAATAGAACACAGCATAGAACACTGTCACAATCCCCTGAGGAAACAGACAAGCAAATCACAGTATATTAATATTATGTAATATGAATCGCTAAAAATAGCATTAAAAATTATGATATCACAGTCTAAGTGATTATGTCAAATGTAATATATGATCCAAGAAGGAAGGGATTTCTGTCTCTGTCCCTAGACACTAGTGTGGCCCTAAAAGGCACTAATTAAGCATTTGTTGAATGAATAAAATATTTATATTCACTTATGTTAACTGAAAAAGTAAAATTTAAAATTATATGTGCCCATTGATTACAACTCCGAATTTTCTGAATAGAATGAAGAAGACAGGAACTGGTGAAGATTGTCAGAAAGTAGATTATTACATTTAATTACAAAAGTAGATTGCTAATTTTAATGTAAATTTTAGCAAAATATGATAAAAATATTCAGTTGTTTGATTATTGCCTTTGCTTCTTATTTTGGATGTATAATTTTAAATTACAAATATATAAGCTTTATAACAGTATGTGATATAATTTAGTACAGTAGCATAATATGGTATATTAATATTTTTAATAGCTGAAAAAATAGTAACTAAGTTATCATCAATGAGAATAAATTGCAATCTATAAAACTACTATATAGAAGGTGAAGTTACTAAGTTATATTTTCTTAGAATGTGGATAATATTTAAAACAATGTTGGTTTTTTAAAATCTACAAAGGAATATATACAGAATATACTATTTATGTCATAAATAATATAATAAATAGCATTACAATAAACAATATTGTATTGTATGGTATTATAATCAGATATAGTATTGCTTTCAGATAAGAACATATATGGTAAATGTTTTTAAATGTAGGCATTAAAGAATTTTTTAAATGTGACAAAATGTTAATGTGTTAAGATGAAATAATGAGTTCATGTGTATCTATTACATTATTCTCTGTACTTTTGTGTATATGAAATATATAACATAATTAACAATGTAATAAGAGAAAACATTTAACATTTTAAATTTTTTTTTACTTGAATAACACCTTGCATATCACACAAAAAATTATTTTATCTCTAGATTCTTTTTGATCATGAGTTAGAAAATATTTGGAGCAGGGAAGAGGGAGCCTTCTCTTACTCAGTGAAGATTATGCCTAGAGTACTTTTTGTATGTCTGTACTAGCTTGTTTAAGTTTCCTGTGTCTAAAAGAACTGAATCGGGACATCAAAAGAAGTGATCATTAGAGAACCAAGGTGGTAGGTAGACATGAAAGCCAGAACCAATGTCAAGTCAGTTACCAAGGACATAGTCCCATACCACATCCAGAATCACCTATGATGATTGTTAAAAATAAACTCCTGGGCCTGACCCCAGATCTGTTTAATTACCACCACCAAGGTGGAACCCAATAATCTGTATTTTTAACAACTCTGCAAATGGTTACGATGCACATTAAAGTTTGAGAACCACTAAGCTAAATCTTTCCATAGATTCAGGGCATGCCTCCAAGGAGCCTAGAAACTGATAGTTTCCCTTCAATGAGACTCCAAATTCATTGAAAAGTCTAAGAAAATGTGTGAGTTCTTTAAAAGAGAATGGGGGAAATATGAGACAGGAATGAAGGCTATAAAACCAGTTGTAGGATCACACAGCCATTCTAAAGGCAGCACTTAGATGTTTGCTTGGAATACTAGGGAAATCTGCTTATCCTAAGGCTGCAGTCAGGCTTATCAGCAAGCTGCTGCATGTACAACAAACAAATCAAAAGAACTTTGATGACAGGATATAAAGGGCCTAGCATCACACTCAGCTTACATCACATGGTCAACACTGTACACTGTGGTGATGTTTAGTCAGTGTCAGGCAAACAAAGGGTACTGTGGGAGGTTAGCAAAAGAAACTTCTGGATCAGCACTGAATAGTCTAAAACCCAGGAGAACTCTTAACGGTAAGATAGACATGCAAAAGGGCAAGGGCCTTCCTTGGCTCTCAGGTTGGGGAATCGGGGGTCCAAGAGACATTGGCAAAGGCTACAAGAATGACCGAGATCATTCAAAGTCAATCCCACAAAGGTCTTTTTCACTGGGCATAGAGATGAAATAAATAGTTAGGAAACTAGAATGTAGATTCTGAAAAGGAGTGCGGCTCTCACCAGGCTCTTTTAATGGTGCCAGCCACATCTATCTAGGACCACAATCTGAGCAGCTTGATCTCATATTTAACCCAGATAGTCAGACTTTGAAGCACACCAAGATACTTGCAGAACCAGATGCTCTCCAGTTGCATCAAAGAAATCAAACATAGAAATACAGACCAGAAACAAGCACTATGAACACTTTATAAAACTGGATAACGGTAAGAAACATACAGGAAGCGATTTGATGGAACTTGCAACTTCCACTGGGCGCGGCGCCTCATGCCTATAATCCCAGCTCTTTGGGAGGTCAAGGCGGGAAAATCACTTGAGGTCAGGAGTTCAATACCACCCTGGCCAATGTAGTGACCCCATTTTAAAATTTTAAAAAAAGAACTTACAACTTTCTAAAATTGCAGTGGAATAAAAAGCATTTAAAAAATGTAATAATCACAGTATATAAAAAAGGATTTAAAAAATCATGTACAGTGTTTCCACTTGATAGATATGGGAATAATGAGTGTCTCCGTCCCCACCAAGACAGGGGTTAGAAGAAGCCCTTGTTGTAAGAATTCTGTTGACCAATCAGACTGGGAAACTGATCTGGGTTATAACAAAACCCAGAATTCTGTTGAAAAATCAGACTGGGAAACTGAGGTTATAACAAAACCTAGAAACCTTTTTATTACACTTGTTAATGTACTTAATTAAAATGATTAAGATCGTATCATTTAAAAGACATCAATTGCTTTTTTTTTCAAGCTTATATGATTAATTATACATATTTACGCCTGAACGCTAAAGCACAGTAAACAAAAGCAAAAATATGCAAATGGAATGACATCAATTTAAAACGTTTCTGCACAGCAAAGGAACCAATTCACAAAGTAAAGAGATATCCACAGAATGAGAGAAAATGTTTGGAAACTATCCATTCAGTAAGGGATTAATAACCAGAATATATCAGGAACTCAACAACTCAATAGCAAAAAGCAAATAATCAGATTTTAAAATGAGCAAAAGACCTGAATAGACATATCTCAAAAGAAGACATACAAATGACCAAGCAGTATATTTAAAAATGGTCAACATCACTAATCATCAGAGAAATGTAAACCCAAACCAGTGAGATATCCTCTCACCCCATTTAGTATGGATAGTGTTAAAAAAAAAAAAAGAAAAATAACAAGTGCTGATGAGGATGTGGAAAAAAGAGAATGCTTATATAGTGTGGAAATGTAAATTAGTTCAGCCACTTTGGAAAGTAGTCTGGAGATTTCTCGAAGAAATTAAACAGAACTACCATTCAACCCAGCAATCCCATTACTGGGTATACACCAAAAAGAAAATAGATTATTCTACAAAAAGATACAAGTACTCGTATGTTCATTGCAGCACTATTCACAATAGTAAAGACAGGGAATCAACCTAGGTGCCCATTAAAGGTGAAATGGATAAAGAAAATGTGGTGCATATACACCATGGAATACTTGAAGCCACAAAGAAGAACAAAATCAAGTTATTTGCAGCAACATGCATGCAGCTGGAGGCCATTATCCTAAGCAAACTAACGCAACAAAGGAAAACCAAATATCACTTGTTTCCAAGTGGGAACCAGACATCAGGTACTCATGCACATAAAGACGGCAACAATAGATACTGGAGACTACTAGATGGCGGAGGGAGGAGCAAAAAAGCAAATGATCAGATTTTAAAATGAGCAAAAGACCTGAATAGACGTATCTATTCGGGCACGGGTTGAAAAACTATTGAGTACTATGCTCAATACCTGGGTGGTGGTATCAGTGGTACTCCAAAGCTCAGCATCACAATATACCTACCAAACAAACGAGCACATGTACCCCATGAATTTAAAATAAAAGTTGAAATTATAAAAACAAAAAAGAAAATGTGGCATATATACACAATGGAATATTATTTAGCCATAAAAAGATAAAATCCTGTCATTTGCAGCACCTGGGTGAAACAGTAGGTCATTATATCAAGTGAATTAAGCCAGGCATGGAAAGAAAAATGTGAAATTAATTCACATTTTAAAATTAAGCCAGGCATAGAAAGAAAAACTCACTTGTGGGGGCTAAAAAATTGGACTTCATGGAGGTATGAGATAGAATGACGGTTACCAGATGCTGGGAAAGGAACAAGGATGGAGAAGGATGAACAAAAGTTGGTTAATGGGTACAAAAATACCGTTAGATAGAAGGAATAAGTTCTAGTGTTCAATAGTACAACTGAAGAATTATAGTTAATGATTATTCATTGTATCTCTCAAAATAGCTAGCAAGAAAGAATCGCAATATTCCAAACATAAACAAAATGTAAATGTTTGAGGTGATGACCATCCCAATTACACTGATTCAATCATTATACATTGAATACATGTATCAAAATAGTACATGTACCCCCCAAAAACGTATGATTATGATATTTCAATAAAACATACAAAAAAATTGTATATTTACCCTAAATCAGTTTTTTAACCTGAAAGTTTTCAGACTTTCCTCTCAAACTAAATTAAAATATTAAAATTAGTTTTCCAGGGTTTATGTTGCAGTTAATGTTTTTATTAAATGTCCTTCAACATGGCTTCTCCCGCCTCCATCCAGATGTCTGCCATCCTCACCCCTCCGCCCCAGCTCCCACACACCTGTGTGATACTGGAGAAGATGTTTACGGGCTTTCAACTACTGAGGCCCCAGGTACTTCATCATTTTTGTTGTCATTGTACAAACTGTAGATTCATTAACAAAAACAAACTCTAGGGCACTTTTGACTTAGAAGAACCTAAAATAGTCACCCTCTGTGTTTTCAAAGCCATGGCACAATTTACTCTCATATCTACTTTAGATCTATAAATCTACTTTATCTATAAATATTTATAACCAGCTAAACAGATTATTGGGTAGTATGCGATATTAGTAACATAATACTTAAGCACCAAGACAAAAATTTTAAGTCAATGGTTGTAGTGACTGTGTTCGAGCGAGAGTTAGCATGAATGTGAACAATGGAATAGGGAACAGCACCAACAGAACGATTTAAAGCAAGAGCCCCAGAGGCCTAGCTCACCCATGCATCCCAATTTATTATTTTAAAATTCTGTATGAGAAGAAGAAATATAGAAAGAAATACATCTATACTGGGATTTTCTGTGTCTCTGCAATGGAAGAGGGACAGAGGAAAATTTTCTAAGTGCCTTCCTGTCTTTTTGTGTTTCTCTTGTTCCAATCCAATGGCTTCCATTTTTCCAGGAAGATGAAGTCTTAGTTGCCTTGGGCTTCCTTAGTCATTAGTCTTCAGCATCTTACCCCAAATGAAAAGGGATTCTGTGGAAAAAACAGTTCCCCCTCCATCTGCTTTCCTGCTTCTCTGTGAGACAAAAACAGAATGTTTACAGTCACATAGTGGTTTGGTTTGTGTGTGTGTGTGTGTGTGTGTGTGTGTGTTTTTAAATCAACGATATGAGCCTACAAAACTATCTTTTCACTTATTTAAAAAGTATTTTTCTCCACTTGACTGCCTTTGGCTGTATCCTTTTCCATTCTTCTTTTCCAGGAAAACTCACTACATATTTCTTCATGTCCCCCTGATCAATACACGCTTTCACTGGATTTACTATGAGCTACTATTGCTGGTGATTTTGCTGAAATTGTTCTTTAGTTACATACCCACCCCTGAAAAAAAACAGTGCTTCTTCCAAAACAAATTCTTTTTAAAACACTGAAATATGTGCTAGTAGTAATATGGGTTTCAAACAGTGCTAAAGAGATTTCACCAGCTGGAAAATTAGAGCTGCTAGAGTAAACAATGAGATGATGGTATCAACAGGACCAAGATTCATTTATTTAGTAAGAAGCTGAACCCTATTTGTTAAAGATACAATGTAAAACGGTAAAAAGTATCAAAGTAGTGGCAGTAGTAAGACTCATGGACTACAGGGGCTCCAAGAAAAGGACAAATGACCAAGCTGCAATTCAAATCCTAGGTTAGTCAATAAATTGTATGCTCTGCCTTATATACCCTGTGTTATTAGAGAAGCATTATGCTCACAGTTATATATTTTAGTAGGCAGGTCAAAGACCTTCAGGTGAATTCTGCCTCTGATAAAGGTATCAATAGGTAATCTCACAACATGCCGGAATGACAAGAAGGTGATCACTCGAATGTCTCTTTCATCAACAGTGCCCACATGTGTTATGATTTTGAAAATTTACATTCTTCAGTAAGGCAACCTTTAAATGCACCTTTAAATTGCATTAAAATCTGAGTGTTTCAAAATTATGGCAGCATATTGTATTGATCAGCACAGGCTACGTTATATTGTAGTAACAAATGAACCCCAGGTCTCAATGGTTTAACACCACAAAGGTTTATTTTTTGCTTATCCAGTGCAGTTTGGTAAAGGAGCGCTATCTCAACTTGTCACATAGTATCCCTGGCTGAGAAGGGTTCCATCATCTTGTGACACTGCCATCTCAACATTGCTGAGGCAGAAAACGAGAGAGCTGGAGGGTCATGCAGAAGCTGTTCCCTATCACATGTGAAGTCCACTAGCAATCCATGGAGCCTAGTCAATTACAAGGTCCCAACTAGCTCCAAGGGGGGCTGAGATGGATAGCCCTCTGTGAGCACTAATAATTCTATCGTCCAAGCATGGTATTCATTTTAGCTAAACAATATTTCATAAGGAAAATGCTCATCCCGTTCTCTCTCCCTCTTTCTCTTCCTCTTTCTTTCTCTCTTACATTCTTTTTTTTCTTTCTTTCACTCTCACTTTCTTTCTTCTCTTTTTCTTTCTTTCAAAAATAAATAAATAAATAAATAAATAAATAAATAAAAATAAATAAAAAGATTTCAAAAATAAATAAATAAAAAATAAATAAATTTTTTAAAACATTCCTTATGGTAACATATTTTTAAAGATTCCATTTTCTAAAATCTGTATTCTTGAAGTTATTGTAAATATTGCAAATTATGAGTTTCAATTTGAATGTTTTGAGTTTTTTGGTAACTTTTAAAGTAGTATTTGCATATAAGAAAATCGTCATTTTAAGTGTACAGTTTGATGAGTTTTGGTAATCATATATAATCATACAACTACCACCACAATCAAGATACAGAATATTTCCCTTGCCCTAAAACATTTCCTCATTATCCTTTGCAGTTAATCCCAAGCTCCACTCCACCTCTGACTCTAGGTAACCATTAATCTTCTTTTAGCCAAGGTAGTTTTGAATGTTCAGAATTTAATTTGTAGAATTTATTTTATAATTCAAAAGAGAAAATTAAGAATGTTTTGTTCCCTTTTGTAATTCAGGCAAGTTATTTGATAAATATTTAATGCTATTTAACATTCATAATGTTTCTATCATATCATTCAATAGCTGGTCCTTGCATCCAAATAATAAAATATATGCAGCCCAACACACTTTCAGAAGACAATATGTGGGTGATTGGTTTATTTAGAATACATCTAGTGGCTTCAGCTATGCCATAGTGTAGAGCCGAAGTGTTCCTTCCTGCTTGTATCCAAAACAAAATTGAGCTGAGATAAATAGTAAGGCATTTGGGATGGGTCTTCCAAATTTTCTTTGAGACTTATAGAAAAATTGCTCTGTAGATGGGGATATATCTGTGTGCGTACTGGAGAATCACTACAGGGAACTAATACAAGTACTCGTTGCACTGATGAAAATTCCCTTCCTTCTTCCTCATCACAGAGCTGTGACGAAGGATCACAGTAAATCCAAGCTTGGGAAATGAGCTGTGTCAGCCCTCCAGCCAGAGCGCACTGCAACAGGAGGTTGTCAAAGCCCCAGGGACCAGGTGAGTTACCCGTCTCTTTCAAACCCAATTGCGATTTGCTCTTCCCATCTCATGGGGAGAGGAAAGATTGTCAGGAAGGGATTTGCCACCGTGCTCTGGGCATGCACAGTAGTAGCTGGTGGCTTTGTATCCGGGTGTGGTAATGGCAGTCGACAGGGAAATTGTTGAATCAGCACAAGGGCAAAGGGCACAGGTAATATCATGTCAGCTACAACCTTGACAGAGAAAGAATGTGGCTGTTTGTGTTCCTGGGAAACCCAAGGATGTGGAGCAGAACACAGATGGTGCTAAGGCATAAGGTATGTAAAGTAGGTGTTTTTATGCTCTAACTAAAGATCAATGTATGAAAATTTGCTAACACTTAAAGCGCTTTTTTCCAGAAATCTTCAGGGCAGTCATATGTTTTTGTCAGCAGCATTGCCAGTCTCCTCAACATTCCATCTGTTTGAAGTATTCATCTTTTTCTTCAATGGTTCAACAAATATTTAGTAAGCCCCTGCTAAATACAAGGCAAAATACCAGAGTCAAGAGAAGAGCAGCGAGGCGCGGTGGCTCATGCCTGTAATCCCAGCACTTTGGGAGGCTGAGGCAGGCGGATCACAAGGTCAGGAATTCGAGACCAGCCTGACTGACATGGTAAAATCCTGTCTCTACTGAAAATACAAAAATTAGCCAGACCTGGTGGCAAGCTACTCAGGAGACTGAGGCAGGAGAATCACTTGAACCGGGGAGGCGGAGGTTGCAATGAGCCGAGATCACACCATTGCACTCCAGTCTGGCGACAGAGCGAGACTCTGTCTCAAGAAACAAAAACAAACAAACAAACAAAAACAGGGAAGAGCACCAGACCCAGCACTTGGGTTGCCCGAGAGAACACAATGTAAGTATTTCACCTTTACCTTCACCTGCTCTTTCAGGGTCTCTTCTCTCACAGCAACATTACTCCACTCCCAAAACTTTCCACCCTCTTTTTTCCGGAGAACTTGTGCTGTAGCTTCCCTTCATGATGTGTTCTAGACCACACTTTCTACATTGATGGAAATGTTCTATTTCTGCACTGTTCAATAAAGTAGTCACTGACCACCTAGCTATCAAGCTTTTGAAATGTAGCTAGTGAGAGAGAAACTGAATTTTTAAATTTATTGTTTTAACTCATTCAAATTTAAATAGCTATTAAATACCACATTGGACATCATTGTTCTGAACATTTTCTATTTTTCCATCCTCATTCCCTAATACTTACCTTGCCAATTTTCTTTGGGTTTTTTTAGTTTGTTTTTGTTTTGTTTTGTTTTGTTTTGTTTTGAGACAGAGTCTCTGTCACCCATGCCGGAGTGCAGTGGTGCAAGCTTGGCTTACTGCAATCTCTGCCTTCCGAGTTCAAGCAATTCTCCTACCTCAGCACCCAAGTAGCTGGGACTACTGGCATGTGCCACCACTCCTAGCTAATATTTGTATTTTTAGTAGAAACAGGGTTTCACCATGTTGGCCAGGCTGGTCTTGAACTTGTAACCTCAAGTGATCCACCCACTTTGGCCTCCCAAAGTGCTGGGATCATAGGCATGAGCCACTGCACCCAGCCACTGCCCATTTTCTTCTAGATAGCAACAAGTTAATATAGTGATTTCATGCATTAACGAGTGTTTCAATGAAGGAAACCCTTATGTATTGTACTGGATTGAATAGTGTCCCCTCAAAATTCATTCCCTTCACAGGACCTCAGGTTGTAAACTTATTTAGAAATAAGGTCACTTAAGATGCAGTTAGTTAAGACGAGGTCATGCTAGAGTAGGATGAGCCCTTAATCTAATAAAACTTGGATCTTTATCAGAAGAAGAGAAGACAGACACAGAGAATGCCATGGAAAAGCACAGGCTGAAATTGCAGTGATGCATCTACAAGCCAAGGAATGCCAAGTATCAGCAGCACCTCCCAAAGCTGAGAGAAAAGCATGGAACGTATCCTCCTCTAAAGACTTCAGCAAGAGCATGGCTCTGCTGACATCTTGATGTCAGCCTTCTAGCCTCCAGAACAATATAAGAATACATTTCTGTTGTTTTAAGCCACTCAGTCTGGTAATTCCTTAAGGCAGCCCTAGGAAATGAATACAGATACTTAAGTTGGCTTCACCTTTATCTTTACTCTTATATTATTTAATATTTTATGGTCTTGGATTTGTTCCCAAAATTATTAATAGTGAAAAGGGTACTCTACCCATGGTAGAGTAAGTAGCAATAAAGATATTTAAGAACAGTAAAGGACAGGTGGTACCTTGATAAAGTGAGAGTTTCCCATTTCTTCCTGTCTAGATTTTCTCCCTCACCAGACTTTACCTCAGAAGCCTGCTATATGTAGCCTGAGGCCTCGTTCTGAATCAAGGATGTGACTTAAGTCTTAGAAGGAAGCTGGCTTCTCTCTCCAGCCCATTATTGACCTAAGGCTGCCATGACCACATTAAGAAAATAAAGCATTATTCATCCAGAAAAAAGCATGACAAGTAATCGTGTATCATTTCTAAAATATAACATTCCTAAAGCAGCTTTCCTAAAACTTGTAGAAATACATACACATACATGTGTGTGGATATTATGTGTGCATATAAACGAATGTGTGTATAAATGTGGATGTGTATGAGTGTATATTGCATGGGTACATCACAGAAGCGAAATCTGTTTTTCCTGAATGACTGAGAGTTCTTTCAGGGAATCTGGAATCCCCTAGAGTGAGCCACACACTGGCCTCTCAAAGAGACAGCCTGAAGTAAGTTAAATATACATTGAAGTCAACCCTGAGGACACCATTAGGATGATCTAGAATTGCTCTGAAGGAGAATCACAGGCTCCAAGGCTCACAGTTCTGTACCCTACTGTTAAGGAAGCCAAAAGTTTAGAGAAAAACCGTATCCGATACACCGCAGTCCACTCCTCTGCTATGGACTTCAGATTATTTCCATAAACAAGCTTTGTTGCTATAATATTCAGCTGGATATGTCAATTTCACAGTTTTAAAATATGCAGGGAATGAGAGATTTTTATGAACAAGGGTTTGTTTTAGCTCAGACAGATCTCAGGAGCTGGTATCTAGCTGTTCAGATTCCCGGGAGCAAGCAGACCCAGCGAGAGAAACCACAGGGATTTGCCAGAACCCAGAAAGGTAGAAAAAGCCCATGGAGATCTCTCTCTCAAGGGGCCACACTTGCGATAAATAAACAACTGTTTTTACATACACATGTACACCTGAGAGGCAGTGGCAGAATGAAAGCCTTACTGAGAGAGACGTCTCCTGTGGCAAGAAAGACCTTATTAAACCATAATTAATGGGATCCAAGACAGGTTGCAGAGAACACCACTGCATCTCATAGGGTTGCATGGCGTTCCCATAAATTTCGCTGATGACATTGATCCCAGGCCTGGAACAAACCTTTGTGGGGGCTTTATTGCTAGGCTTCAGTGGATTCCTACTCCTTTCCAGAAAGCTGTCTATCAGCTATAAATTGTTATTGATAAATGTTGGAACCCAATTCTGGTATTTTCAGGGATTGTGCAACTTGAAAACACCCCACATGTGGTACAGACTGAGAAAGGGCAAACTGACAGGTTTGTTCACATCTACTGTAGCTTGACAAGCAACAGGGAATTCCAGCCTCCCCAAAGAGAGGTGGTTCACTCAGCTGATGCACATTTGCCCCTCTGATAACTGCCAATGTTCTCTGCAAGGGAGCAAGGGTTTTGGTAATTGGCTGCTTTGGGTGAGTTTCAGAGGTTTGTAGGGTTTCAGAACCCAGTCACTTTGTTTCTATCAGAGTTCTATTGCTGATCTGGCTCTGACTCAAAAGGAGATTTTAAAGAGAATAATTATGCTGTAAACTGAGAAATACCTACCATGATAGTTGGGGGTGCACGGGTTTCGTGAAAGAAAATGTGAGGAGAATACAGTGTAGAAATTTTGTTTCCTAGAAGAGCCTGATTTTTATTCAGAATACATTGTCTATTTATTCTGTATAAAGTCAGGACAACTTTTCTTTTGTTGTGTGTTACTAAGATATATAAGGCTCTTTGGACGCATATTTTAAAACTATCATTGCATGGTTCCAAAGAGAACTGACGTGCTTCCAATAGGTGGAACTCCATACCACACAGAGGATGGTAGAAGACCTGTACTGTGTGATGTGTGTATTTAGCATGAACCTTGTAAACACTTTTCTTTAAAAGCCTTTCTTTACCTTGTGAGGCTTCAGTGGTGAATTGGGCATTTGGCATATGAAGTCCTATTTTTCATCAAATATATTATTTCCCAAATACACATGAGGGGCACTTTTTTTAAGTCAGTAAATTCAGGAATTCCCTATTTCCACTACATAGATTTCCTCAAGTATCATTCTTCTCTAAAATCTTTTAACTTCTCTCAAGAAAATCTAAATCAGAGTTTATAAAATGACAGGATCATGTAATGTATTCACAACTGAGCTATTTTAGTGCTTAGAATGAGATATGGTGTGTATTTCAATATAGTTCAATGTGTATTAAAGTATATTATATTTGTTTTAAAAATAGTAGATTTATATTGGATAAATCTTATACATGGTACTATACATAACAGCAGAAGGAAAAATGTGTTATTCCTATTTTCAGGCGCAACACTAGTAATCATTTATTTTGTTCCTTTAAAAATGTTTTGAATTTGAAAACTGACTTTCAGAATGTCTTAATATGTCATATAGTGTTCTACTACTCTTAGCAGGACATTTCAGAAAGTAATAGAGTATCTAAGACCTTCTTAATAAGCATCTCATTTATTTATTAAAATTAATAGACATACATGCACAGCTTTGCGATTACTTATTGTACCTAAATTCGGTGATTATACCAAATTTGAGGACAAAATAGTCACAAGTAAAGCACCACAATTTAAAAGTGTAGGAAATCATACTTTAACAATTGATCATACAAATGACTAGGAAATAGTATGAGTAGTTAAGATCAGGAATCTCAACACCAGAGATACCTGAATTCAAGCCCCTGTTCTGCCATCTAGTGGTTGTGTGAACTAGAGTCTCAGTTTTGCAATCCATAAAATGGGGACAATAACACTTTCTACAGGTTTCTGTGTGTGAGAATCAAATTAAACAACTCTTTTAACATGCTTATTGTAGTGTATAATACATGTCAAATACTTCGTATTTACTAGCTATTAATTTTCAATAACATTCATAATGAAAACATACATATAAAGAGCATCTCTAGGCATACAAACTAAACAAACTTCAGGGACTGAAGGATGATTTGAAAAAAAAAAACTTCTTGCCTTGAATAAGTGGAAGCCTCAGAGGTGAGGAACAACCAACTGGAGAGTGGTGTGTGCAAAGTGGACTGGTAGAAAGGTCATGGCTAAACTGATCATCTGTGGAGTACCACATTCATCTTCCAAACGTTTGCTTCTCAAAGCCCTTAGATTTTAGTGAACAAATATTCCAAAAATTCAGTGAAGGTTTTCATCACAATTGCCAAAATAAAGGATATCGATTTTTTTTTTACCAATTCTTTTCTTAAACTCAACAGAGGGAACGTGACTCCACTGTTCCTTTCCAAAAAGTGCATTCACTTTGGGGGGCTGATGAAAAACGTAAAGTTAGCTAAGAAATATCTTAGCTAGAAATGTTGGCTTATATTCAAATGGGTGTCACCTTGATAAAGAAAATTATAAGTGCAAACAGTTGTCATTTTTTAAGTGTGACTAAAGTAACCTTATAGTTATTATCTAGCCAGAGAAACCGTTCATGCAAAGTGACCAATTACCTCCTGAGGTCAACCCAGTGAACACTGTAAATTCTGATTCTGCGTGGCCGCTCTGTGGAATTAACTGCACACTATTTCTATAACACTACTACTCCTTCTGACTCTGCTTTGTCCATCTTCTAGGAATCTTCATATCTTTTGGGGGGCTGCTATTTCTTAAGATTTTGTCCTCTGCCTGCATTTTATAACTAATACTCTCCCAGGGGAAGCTTAACCACTCCAATCACTTTAATTATCCATACGTTGATGAGTGAGGCAAGTCTCTCAGACAAGAAACCAGAACCCCAGAGGAAGAACCAATTAGAAATTTTCTTTGGTCTCTGTACCAGAATGAAAAAAAAAGACATTACCAGGAGCCAGTTTGGGGGTGCTGGAAATTACTATGGGGCTATTCCATTGTTTTGTGACATTGGACAGTCTTGCTACTCTCATTCTTTTTTCATGCAGTCTGTCTTTATGAGTTTCTATCCAACTGTCATAAATTTATGCAACAGCAACACACATCAGTTCCTTTAAATATAATTTCCCATTCACATGGTCTTGATAAATTAGTGTTGATGACCTGTAGTTTTTAAGTTCAAATATGTAATTAGAAAGTATTTAAAGACAGGGTGCATTTTACCGTATCTGCATTACCAATTATCCCATTATTCACTCAAAGTAAATTTAAAATTTCATAACACCTCTATGAATTGCACTTTCTTCTACCACATGGACGTAAGATATATCTTAATTCTCTAATAAAATTGCTAAAAGAGAGTTACCTAGAATTGGTGAGACTCACTTGGGCTCTAGGCGGGGGCAATAGTCTATAAATTTAAATACACAAAGCATCATCTTGTGATTGTGATTAAATTAGCCTTTGTGTCTGTACTCACAATATCATGTAAAACATACAGAGAAAGGCAACTCTTTTCCATGAGTATATGTTATAATTTGATAAATTAAAAGAGATCTCAACCTTGATCTTTATCAAGGGGGAAGTTTTATCCCTCCTTGTAATTTTGTTTATCAAGGAGCGAGTTTCTTTGTCCCTTTAGAACCTTTAAACCTACACTGTATGCAAGGTATTCAGACATATATGCACACAGAGACAGTATTGATTTCCAGAATTTCTCTATTGAATGCCAAAAATAATAAACAAAAAATAAATCAACAGCAACAGGCTCCTTCCATTATGTATTAAATATCCTCCCCGTGAAGTTAGGACAAATAGAGATGTATATAGAGAGCGATGAAAACATAAATCTAGTGTCGTAGTCATCGATTTCTGCCTTGTTCCTTTATTTCTAGTAAATAATGATCTTCAGATCTTTCATGGTGGCACTATAGTAAAAGTCAGCTCTAGGAACCTTGGAAGTGCTTTTATCTTTGAAAGAGCCAATGATACTGCCTCCTCTCCAAAATCATTGCATTCATTCATTTCTTGTTATGGAATGAAAACAATGTTTAGTAGAATCAGAAGAAATTGACAAAAGATATTAGCTGTAAGAACTTTCTGAACAGTTATGTATTTAGTCAATAAAACATTTTATATTGTCCTGTGTCAAATTAGAAAGAATGGATTTCCCCAGAAAATGTGGCCCCTGCATTTTAGCATTATGTTACTAAAAATAAAAATAAAACACTATTGATATTGATTACTAGAAAAACAATTTAAAAAATCTTAAATATTAAGTATACCTGATTAGACCTGAGGCTCAGCCCAAGCTGAAAATTCTTAGCTAACAAGATATAAAAGAGAAATAATTTAATCTACTTAGATATATGAATTCAGTAAGCAAAAACCACTACTACAATTTTATGAAGATCTCTATATTCCCTCCCATTGCTCATTTCTCAGTAAATTCATAGGATGATGCATGATCAAGCCAGGTCATTAGATTTTAGAGCACATGAGAAGATGTCAATATATTTATAAGATAAACAATTGACGGTGAATTCTGAATCTGGCAGTTAATTATCTATATGCCTTGGAAAAGGAATCATGTAACCTTTCTATATAATGAGGTAGCATGGCAGTATACATGGGAAGTAATAGATAACTGTCAAGCATCTGTTTAAGCCATGCGTTTTGTATATCTTAGTTTAAAACCAAGATTCTTTCTGGGATCTAAAGGAAGACATCCCCAGAGGAAAGAAGGGAAAGGAGCATAGAAAAGGTTAAGATTCAGAGTAGTCTGATAATACAAGAATAAGTCCTATAACTTGAGTCTTTCCTTTCCATTTTTATTATCATTAGTTGTTGTTGTTATTTCCAATGGCAGACTCTCATGAGGTTAGCACAGATATCTTCCATGGTATAGTCACCAGAGCTCACATACATCTTCATAAATCCAATTACTTCAGTGAATCATTCTAAGCAAGACTTCTGCTTTGTTCCAGCCCCTCATTTCAGGATACGCACTATTTATAAAGGGCTCTGTTTCTCTTACACAGAGATGTAGAGACTGAATTTCTCTGGGACCTTGTAGGTAGATGTCAAAAATAAAATAAATGCTGAATGAATCTTTTAGAGAAATCAATTGTGTCAACCACAGATTTTCTGGGTCAGTAGGTTGGATGTAATAGAAGTAGTGACAGATGCCTAGGATGATAACTCTTGTAGTTACCAATCAAGCCAGTCAAAAGCACAGTGTTTAAAAGGAGCAGATACCCTACAACCAAAGAGGTGAGAAGAAACTACATGCTTCATGTAGTAAATTAAATTTGTGATGCCATCAATGAAGAGCCCTTCACATTCCTCCTCCTGCAAAATTATACCCATCACTTGGGTAGCTGTGCCATATGGTCTACTAAAGTCCATGGCCTCAATTATATATTAATGCAGCTTTACAGTTCTTAGGGTGGGGGATTTTTTCCTTTTACAAAAATCTTGATATTTGTGCCCTACACCCTCACTTTGACCCAACAGTCATCCTGTGAAAGAGGTGCCACTAGTGACAATTCAATTTGCTTTTTCAAGAATTTGCAAATGTAGGCAAAGTCAACTGGGAATAATGCATCCTTCATGCAACTTTTACATTAAGAAGAAGTGAACTTTATTGGATTAGTCTCATAGAGTCAAGAACAGTAAAAACTAAAAATGACATGTTAGCTAATCATTACTTTGACAATAATTGTCATGAACAAAATTTTTCTATAGATTTTGGATGTAGCCTTTGAAGCAAAAAAAGGCTCAGATGCTGTGTTGGCCTGAGCTAAAAGGATTTTTTAAAATTTAATCTTTAAGAAGCTCCCGAGATACAGGCTAAAAGAGTTTATAAAGGTCATAAAAAAATTAACTTATCTTGCTGACTGAAGCTTTTTTAATGCACTCTAAGTTACAAAGGAATCGTATATGGAGCCTTTAGGCCAACGATCTACTATATTTTTCTCTCATTAGTAAGAACAGCAAAAATCTGCATTTGGATTTTTACCACCGTAATCATCTCTGGTTCATTAGTCTTCATGATTGAATATGCGGAGAGCATGGAGCCAGTGGTGTAGGAATATTTTGTACTTATCTCATTTGCTCACACTGCAGTTCAGGAGGCAGCAAGAATCATGGGTGGAACTGGGCCGGCTCCTAGGGCTTAAAGTGGTTGAGGAAAAGTCAGACTGACTTCTGTTGGGCCTGTCTAAAAGAAAAAAATATACAATGAAAGGTCTTTAAGTCAAGGACTATTACTTACGTAAAGCAAAATTTACTCTTCTCTTGATGTTAGCATCAGAAACAAAATGGACTGGAGACATCATTGTGATGGGCTAGAGCTCTCCTAGGACAGCTAGACCCAGAAGAAGAATCTCACCTTGAAAAATATCAGCTTTCTCAACCATATATTGGGGATAATAAACGGGCCCTGCTTATTTCCCAGGGAGTCATAAGGCATGCATGAAATAACATATATATAATATTTTATTGTAATCAATCTCCACATAAACATTGTGTATTATCATCATATTGACCAGGATGAGCTAGAAAATAGGCAAATTTAAGTAATCCTTATAAGAGTAAAAATTTCTACAAACTATCTAGACAGTAACGTATACATTTTTATCAAAGGCTTTTCTTAAGGGAAGCATGGCCTCTGGCTTGGCAATTCTATTACTGGAAATTAATCTTAAAGGAAGAAGAACAAAAAGAATGATATACAAGTGTGCCATCAGAAAACCGTTTACAAAAGTGAAAACACTAGAAACAATTTAAATGTTCATCAAAGGGGATGAATAAAATCAAGTGTGGGTAAATAACATTCTATACACCATTAGGAATGATTATGTAAATTTGTATTTATTGACCAATAAAAGAAGTCCATTTCACCTAGTATTGTTAGTAGGTGTCCTGAGCACGTTATGAAACACTAAACATAGCGTTAATAAGGGACAAACAAAAATTCTTGCAGAAAACTAGAAATGCACAAAAGTATTAATAACGATTGTCGCTGGATAAGGATTATAGAGGATTTCACTTTTTCCTTTATGTTATTAGGGATTGCTTGATTATTTTCATTTTCATTTTTTAATTTAATAAGTTAATTTATTTATTTTGAGAGAGGGTCTCACATTGTCACCCAGGTTGGAACACAGTGGCATGATCCCGGCTCACTGCAGTCTGAACCTCCCAGCCTCAGGCCATCCTCCCACCCCAGTCCCCCAAGTAGCTGAGACTACAGGCATGTGTCACAAGCCTTGGCTAATTTTTGAATTTTCTATAGAGATGGGGTCTCACTGTGTTTCCCAGGCTGGTCTCAAACTCCTGGACTCAAGCAGTCCTCCTGCTTCGACTTCCCAAAGTGCTGGGATTGTGGGCATGAGCCACTGTGCCCAGCCCGTTTTTTATAATTAGCCACAAAAATAGAAGTTACTTCCACTTTGGAAAAATAGTAGCCCAAGCTCACAAGTTCACATTTGGCATGAAAATTCAAATTTGAGGTTAAGTAGCATATTAAAAACATGAAGGCCATGCTTATGCCCAAAGGACACATATATATGAATATAGTTGTACCTTAGTTCAAATAAACCCAGTTGACACATAGAGAGTTTTCTAAAGTCAAGGACTGTATCTTATCTTTTGTTCCTTTAGCATCAGCAGAGCTAGGCACATGGCAGATTCTTAATAAATATTTTTCAAATAAATGAACGGCAATTTTAAAAGAGTAACTTTAAGAATCTTTTAAACAAACTATCTCTGCCACAATGAAAAGAAGATTCAATTTTTCAAATCTGTTTACATACACTACATTAAGAAAGGGATTAAAGCATAATGGATGAAAAAGCAGGAATGACTAGACTGCCTGAGTTTGAGGCCCAAATACACCACATATTAGCCAAGGCACGTTACTTCACCTTTTTCCTCTCTTTTGAGAAAAAGGTAATAATAGTATCAACTTCCGTTGTTGATGTTAGGAATTAAATGAACAATCCACAAAAAGAGTTAAACACAGTGCCTGGGTCATGGTAGATTCTTAATAAAAGTTGTGATTAATGTCGTTTTTACTGCGGTCGTTGTCAGTTGTTGTTGCTGTTCAATTCATCACTATTTAAAAATGGACTTCAGCAGGGGGAGACAATTCAGTGAATAAGTCAGCCAAACGTGATGTTGGGATGTCCGGCGTTACACTGACACACTTTGAGGCCTCTCAAGATGAGAGACTGGCTTGAATTACTGTCACTTGGCTTGTTCTTAAGACTGATGAGCAAAACCAATGGACACTTAACAGGCCTAGTTCTTAAAAATGCCTATAGGATTTTTTTAACTCAGCTGTACCACTGGTTTAAACATTTCTCCTAATGCTGAAGTCTTCTCTTTGTTGGAATTTTGATTGGGCTGCCTCCTTTAACCTAAATTATTTTTCAAATTAAAAAGCTTCCAATAAGCTAACCTTTAACAGGGAGGTTATATGGGGCGCTTCTCTGAAGTCAATTGCATTCTTCGCATTTGTATGCATAACAAGATTCCCTAACAATTGAGGACATTACAGAGCTGGACAACAAAAAATAGTTTTTATGAACAAGAAAATCCAGCATAATTTGTTTGGCAACCTTTTTGGTTGAAGACCTTGCTAGGGTTTTTATCCACTTTGGCTAAACCCTGTGATTGTGTTAGAGGTTCGTGGCATTCTCATTATTTATTACAACTTGTTCCACAGACAGGTCATTCTCTTCTACCCTTTTTAATCATAATGACGACAGTTGAGAATTGACATTGTGCACTATTGTGTACTGTCAAATGCATAACAAATACCTTAATCAGGCTTAAATAGCTCAAGAACCACAACTATTTATTGCAGGTCAGAGGCAAATTTCTGGGGATGGCAGGTGGAGATGTGAGGATATTAATTTCAATCTGCCCTGCCTCAAATGATAGCACCTAATTTGATCAAACATTTGCTTCATTTTATATGAAACTATGTCTCTTCTATAGTAGCAATAACCTGGATCAAATAATCTAGTCAGAGACAACTAGAATTAATAACCAGACTGTACTAGCAATTTTGTTGGCTTAATAAATTTTTAAAATCAGAAACTTGGTGAATTAAATACAGCTAATTTCCTTAATAGGCTGAAGAATCGTAAGAAAGAACAATGTCTTTTGTGCATTTGCTTAGTGACAGATTCTGTCACTGCAGCATCCACTCTTCTTTCTTTGACTTCTGAGAGCGAAGAAGAAATTTTCAAAATGGAGTCTTCATTCCTTCCCTAGTAGCCATTTCTAAGATTCATATGATTTCTCCCATACTAGCAATAATGCTCTTTAAAGGAGGTGCATGTTAAATTTTAGAAAATGATCGCTAAAGGGCCACTTTTTGTTTCCCATTAAAATAGATTTATTTCAACTTTGGAGGGTAGTGGTAACAGATCACATTTCCACATTGCCTGACAGATAGGATTAACTACATCAAGGCTCTGTTTCAAAACTAGAAGGGTGCTTATAGCTCCTTAACACTTTTAAAGCAAACTCTTTGTGTCTGCTCTAAGCATGGTAAGGTAGAGGGTATTTATTTCCACAGCAGGAGGCCCATGGAAACACTCAAGCGCTCTAACGTCACATTTATTATGCTAAATGACCAATGCACACTTAATCACTTGGCCTGAGAGAGGTGGTTAAGGGGATGCAGGTTTTCTCTGTAAGGGCATTGATGGAGTGGCTTAGAGATCAGCCTGCTTGGTGTTTCAGTCAATTAGAAAACACCTTATCCATGAAGTGGACTGACTGTACTTTCAAAATAAACTTGGACAAGACTAGATGCTGTTCTATTCCAATACCAATCTTTAAATCATGATCAACGAGGTCAATGTACCTTCACTTAGCTGTTTGCTGTATTTGGGATATGCTGAACTCTGGCTCTCTGTAATGATTTCTAAAAATATTCGTGTAATAATCAGAATGATAAATGCCAAGAACTTTTATGTGATTTTATAACCACAGCAACCACTTAGAAATATTTTGTTTCTCCTTTTTCTCCCAGCTCCAAGTAACTCACTCAACTTTACCCAAATTACTATGTGTGAAGTAAAGAGCTTACAATAGCAGGTGTCTGTAAATTGAATTTGAGCTCAGGTAAAAGATATGCAACTACACTGCATTCTATTTTATAAAAGCATCGATCTTTTCAAGATAAAAGAAAGAAACAGTTTTTTGAGGTTTTATTGTTAACTTCTCTGACTCTTTTGTTCGTTTAATCAAAACCTCAGAATCATCTTCGACCTTCTCCTCTTGTTCCCCAGTCCGTTGCCAAGTCTGTGGATTCTGCTTGCATAATACTCTGGCTATTCTTGTGAGTTCCCGCTGCTACTTTTCTTTTATGTTATTGTTTCTTCTCTTTAGGACTAACCAGTCTCCTTAATATCTGCCTGTGTTCTTTAATCTATGTTATATACTGTGACCACATAAAACTTCCAAAAGTGCAGAGTAGATCATGTCATTTCCTTGTCCCCAGATCCCTAATGACTCCATATTGCTTAATTTTTAAAATAAACTGCTTAGCCTAGTATGGCTACTATTCAGTAGTGTGGAATTCATCAATATTCATCATGAAGGATCCGTGTGTGGGATTTCCTGTTCCCTTGCCTTTCTCCCACTGGGTCTCTTTCCTGCCCCCATTTTATACAGCCAAATCCTATGTGCTTAGCCTTCTCTGATTTCCTCAAATGTATTGATCCCTCTTCTATAGCTATATACCTTATGACATTTTCATTTTGTACAATAATTATATATATATATATCTCATAGACTTTAAATTATTTTTATAAATTCCCTGAAAGTGGCATCTAAGTCTGATTTCGTTTTTACATCCCCCTTAGTACCTAGCACCGTAACTGAGATATTGTACCCATTGAATACATATGTATTGATGTATTCCATTCACAAATGAATGAATTAATCCTAATTTACTAATCTTAAAACATCATAAATTTATGTTTTTAGACGTCTACTTTCACCTATTCAGATCTTGAAGCATTCCAAATTCTAACAGATGTTCGTGGACAGCTGGGAGAAATTACACTGCAGATACCAAATCATCAGCACAGCTCTCAGGATCACATCTTCACCTGGTTATGTGTTCTGGACAGCTGTGCCTTCTTGGAAATGCACTTGGCTTCAGGAGCAAGCTCTGTTTGTAATACCCTTATAGCATTCCAGAATAAACATGACAGGCCTTGATGTAGAGTAGAATATGTGCAAGTCCATGATCCATTTATGTTCTTAGGGGATTTAGGGGGGGTCATTTTGCATTTGTAAAGATGTTTCTTATCTCAAGGCCTCAGTCAATTTCAGATCACAGTCATTTTACTTTTAGTGTAAAAAAAAAAAAAAGTTCAGACAGGCCGTGATGGGGAAAAGATGAATAAAAGGAAAATGTGTAACTCGGCATATGCTGGAAGCCAGATACAAGACCAAATGATGCAGAGTTAGGCTCACTTTTCCTGAACTGGATGCATGCTCTGCATCCAAATGTACATTAACTTTGGCTATTGCATCATTTTTTATACTTGTCTGCCCTGAGACTGTTCTTAGCATTCTCCTGGAACTATGGCCAAAGCTAGAACATTAGTGAATATCCATGTTACCTAATCTCCTGTGGTGTATTTTATTCCATGCCCTTTGTTTTGTTTCTTCCCACTTGATTACTCATATGTACCCCCTTCCTGTACTCTATGTTGGTAGAGGTAGGTGGGGAAAGAAAATAAATACGGCCATGGTTGTCACTAGTAGACACCAGTTTATAAATAGTACTGGTTTGACTGTGCACTGGTTTTCTGAATAGAAGGAAGGTCAAAAAAAACATTTTCTTTTGAAATGAAAAAAGGAGGTTAAAACAAGAGTTTTAATAACAGGCTTGACACAGAGCAGTGTAATACCACCATGAATTACACTTAGTACCAGACTTTTATTGGAAGTCCTAGATTGCTTTGTTCCTGTCTCTGACATTATATTCAGAGTTGGGTTTATATTTGTCCAGAACGGAGCTGCTTGCTACAGTCCATGCAAATCAAATGCTTGATTTATGCACCATTTTACTGGAGGGTGTAGCATTAAATTTAATTTTGTGAGGGAAGCCCGAGGTGCCTCAATGCCTGGGCCTGACATTGTGAACTAGGTAGAGAGGTGCACAAGAATTCATTACAGTTTCCAATATGCGAAATGCAGCATTTGAATGAAACATTTGTCTCTTGTCAAAAAGGCGTCATGTCTATTCTCGGTAAAATATTTCCACCCCACCTCTCAGGAGACAGCAGCACATTTTTGGCCTTCATCACAGATCTTAATGAAAGATGAGTGACTACAAGCATTTGGGGGACTCCAGGGACATCAAGCAACATGTGTCTGTGAAATTAAGAATTAGTATTAATATCAGCACAACTGTCTGTACCTTGACTGCTGAATGGTGCAGCACAAAGTTGGTATACCTATACTCATTAGCTTTATGAGAAATTTGCAACTTTTTTCATCTTTAGCTGGGTACTATTTGCCAATCTTGTTGCTCATTATTGGTTGGCTTCCTTTTCCATCCCCTACAGCACCTATTCAACACTTGACTACACTCTCCCCAATATCCTAACCTCACTGCTAAATCCTGGGTCTCAGCCGAAATCCTGTCATTCACTTTCCCAGGAGATTCAGAGCCATCAGGAGTCAACATTCTTAGATTTCCTTCCATATGCCTCTTACTCTTAGTAAATACTGTGTGGAGAGTCTTTAACCTTGTTACCCTTGAGCATGCAGGTAAGTCCTTTAGTAACCTGCCCTGCCTCATTTCCTGCACATTCCCCATGCATTCTAAATGTTCCAAGACATACCTGGGCTCACCTGCTCCCTCTGCCAGGAATGACCATCCTCTGCTTCACTGCCAGCAAAATCTGCTTCTCCATGAAGCTCATCTCTCTCAAGAGAGTCTTGTTTACACCATTCATAACACTAGTATAAAAACAATAGCACATTTAGTTGAAGTATGCCCAGTTTTAAGTATATCTTATTTAACTTTGTATCATCCAGAGCACCTGGCACAGAATCTGTTACATAGTAGTTACTGAATAAATGCTTCTAGAATTAAATTGAATTTAATCATCACTATGATAGTAGGAGAAAAATAAATGAGTGTGAGGCAAAGATAAGTTATATCACCTCAATTTTTCCTACCTTTTGCCAAACAAATATAAGATGAACCCAATCGTAGACTCAAACTTTTATCTTTAGGAACTCTAGGTTTGAGACTTCACAGTGACATAAATCAGTTGTTTTTTTGAACTTTTTCTTTAATTATTGTATATGTAGTTGTTCCTATTTGTGAAATAAATATAAATGGACGAAGTCTTAAGCCTGTTTTAATTTCAGTTTCTTGAAAGTTTACATGAAAAAGAATTTGTTGAACTTTCCCCAAGGACCCTTTTCTAATAGAAATGCCTCCTACAGCATTCTTTGTCAAAGTAGTCAGAAACCTTGATATTCATTTTTTTAATATTTAAATAGTATAAGTCTTTTAGACTCAAAAAGGACTAAAGAAAGGCTCTAATATGTTGGTTGATAAAAATTATTTTAAAATGGCCTAATCCCGTGTCTGAACTATATTAAGCACTATGCTGTCAGGTTCAAGCCCAAGCTGAGGTCCAAGGGGAATCGGTGAGTGGGTGGCAGGTAGCTGGGAAAACACTTGAGGAATCGTAGGCAGTTGTGACATGGCTTTATTCTCTCTCCAGGGGCAAGCCGTATGCACAGCGTCAGCAGGATACTTATACTTTTCACAGACAATAGTGGCTCCAAGCCAAGCACACGCTCATGTCAGTGGTTTGTCCAATGCGTCTCACATGGCGTAGTTACATAATGTGTGGGGTTGGGCACCTGTGCTGCAAACCCACTGAGTCACGCTACGCTGGAAGGCTACCACAGTCTCCTCTTGACTAAAGGACAGCCATCTCCCTTACACTCCACCCTGTAGGCTGAGGGTGTCTTCTGGGTAGGGACACATGCCCATAGGGCAGAATCCTGAATCCAAAACCCACAACAACAATACAGAGAGAAACAGCTCACTACTTGGATCCCAGCTATGCTACTTATGACTATTAGGGCCCAGCATAGGCCAGAGCCCAGCAATGCCCACCATCTCTGCAGGAGTTTGTCAGTAAGGCTCTTGACTACCTCGATCTCCCATGAGACCCCTTGCAGGGCTGCTGTTATGTTCTGTGGATTGTCAGGGATAAAGGTAGAACATTGTGTTCCTAAAAGGGCCTAGGTGCCTCCTTGGGCAGCAGTTCCTATGTCTAAGGCTATTCAGTTTTGCAACACCACCTTTCTGATCTGCTCAACCTCATCTGTTAACAGGAGGAGGGTCACTCAAGTGTAATTCAAGGCCCAAGCGGGGTGCTCTGCAAAAGCAGTGACTTGTGCTTCTACAGTCACGACATCAGCTCCAGGGATAGTCACTGCCAAGGGATAGAACCACCAGGGGGCTTATCGCACTCACAAAAACTGAAAGTGTGGTGCCTCCCAGGTATGTGGGCATCTAGGTAATGTGGGGAGAACAGTGGCAGGTACATAAGGCCACTCCCAGGTACAACGTCCACTCCAGTTTGCTGGTAGGTAAGGCCACCCTATGTCCTCACAGACCCATAAACTCCCAGGGGGCACAAAGTCCATTAGGGCCCAACCTTGGTGGGGCTGCTTGCTCCACCATACTTTTGGTGTGGTGACATGTGTTATGTTGGCACAGGGTGTGATGGGTATCCATCCCACAGTGGTGTTACCCCACTGTGGTGCCTGGGCTGAAGGTACTACATGTTTCCCCACTAGCCATCCCACCCATCATAAACACTATGGGCCAGCCAGGGGGCGGGTGCATTGTGGGTTTTATGGCATCCTTTGTCCAAATCTTGCCATGTTGTGTTTCAGACATCAGCCATGGGACCCCAAGTCTCCAGCCATGTCCTGTTCTCTGCAGATGCTGAATGTATGTGCCAAGGCAAACTGTCCACAGCTGCTGCTGGAAGGGCAGTGCAGATCCAACAGTTGGAAACATTGGTCATCTCAGCGTAGCTATGGGTCCAGACCGCAATGCTATTGGAGCATTTTAACCTACGGTCAAAATGACAGAGCAGGCACAGGTACTAACAGAGGTAAATCACATCCCTTAGGCAAAATGCAGGCTAACTTTTCCCTGGATAACAATGCAGCCACTGAGGGCTTCTGCCCTGGGCAATGGTACCACACCTTCTCAGCTCCCTGTCATTCCTTTGGATCCTGTATCTATGCCAAAGTCACGGGGGAGATAATACTAGACCACACAGACAGTACATATGACCCCCAGAGGAGGGTTCCTTCCCTGGCCATTCCCCTTTGAACAGTCAACCACGGGGGCCATGTGTTGAACATGAAAGGAGTAACATGCGAGGCATACTGTAGGCCCTCCCTGCCAGGGAACTACGATGCCCAACCACTGGCAGTGAGGGCTTGGAGGGTCCATGGCCACAGTCTGGTTTTCTGTTACCCTGCCTTCAGGGGTGTTGGGGCAGCCAACAACAGGTTACCGTTCATCCCCATACCTGATTAGAGGAGGTCATGCGTAGTATGTATCTGCAACTGAATGGGGTGCCAGCCTGGTGTATCAAAGCCTTCACCAGGCCCAGGCTACCTTTCTGTGGCCATTCATTCAAGGTTTGGAGCACCAGGTCCAGCCTAGAACTCCAGCCCCATAAAGATGACGGTGTGGTATGCAAGCGTAAGCCACATTCTTCAAGAGCCCATTATATCAATCATACCTGCAGCTTATACGTTATATGACATATGGAATCCACAAGTTATGTCCATTTGTTGTACCTGTTGTCCAGTGAAATGTGTTCCCCTATCACTCTCAATGGCCAGAGGGCAACCAGACAGGGCACATAAATGTTGCAGGGCCTAGATAGTGTGCTGCTGGCCGGCCACCCGGCAAGGATAGGAGAACAAGCCTGTGGCTATGTCCACAGCTGTTAGCACATGTGTATACTCTCGTGACTTCAGCAGCAACCCAATGTAGTCTACTTGCCACCTGGTCAAGGGCACTCACCCTATTGTCACTTGTGTAATATTGGGCAGCTGCCTCCGTTTAGGGTATGCCTGAGCACATGCTGGGCACTTCTGACAAGCCTCCCAAATATCTTGCATGGGCAGAGATAGACCCCAGTGCTTATTGATCTGTTGTATCAGTTTACTCCCTGCATGTCCCAGTTTCCAGTGTAGCCACAAGACCTCATCTTGCATAGGTGCTGACTCTAACAATTGGACCTTGGGCAAGGCATCTGCCTCATCATTGCCAAGGGTGGCCAAAGGCATATGGCCTGACACATGATAAATAGTTACCTCTTTCTGATGACCCATTTCCCAGAGGTCTTGCCACATGGCTTGTCCCCAAATGGGTTGGTGGCCAACTAGCCAATTCTGTATTTTCCAAGTAGCTAACCATAGGTTAAGCCTCAATAGACCACCCAGCTATTGGTACTGATCACCATAGGGGTCTTCTCCTTGGTCATCACTATCCATACTAATAAGTTCAGCCCATTGGCTATTTTGCCCACAGCTGGTTTCAAACCATATGGTATTGGTACTAGGTTGGACTGCAACAGTGGTCCAGGCAGCAGGAGTACCTTGGCTAGACCCATCTTTGTACCATGCCCCATTGCGAATGGGGGGATGCCCTTCCTTAAATGGTGATGGTTTGGCCTCCAAGGGTGCCTCAGGCCCAATGACCTTATCTTGCATTAGGACTACAGGTCTCAAGACCTCTTGCAACTCTGATGCTAAGGGACTTGTACTCAGTGTACTTCACTGCTCTAAATAGACACGCCATTTTGCCAAAGTGGATGTCTGCACCATCCCAATCCAGGGGGTTGTTACCCATGAATGTACCCATCCCACTATCAGATAAGTCATCCACATGACAACTGTAGCCTGTCCTGTCACACTCTCACAAGCCTGAAGGGTGGCATATACAGCTGCTAGTTGTTTCTCTATTAAGAAATACCAAAGCTCAGTTCCCTTCCATAGTTGAGACCAACAACCTACTGGCATTCTCAAGTAGTCCATGCACTGCCACAGGCCCCAACCAAAACCATCTGTGGTCACATGCACATCCAGCTCAAATGGCTGCCCCCAGTCAATCACTCATAGGGCTTGTGCCTGCCGAATAGCTCACTTGGCTGCCAGGAAGGCGGTCTCTGCCACATCATCCTAATCTCAGATAACTCCCTTCTTTGTTAACCAGTACAACAATTTTATCATTTGAGCTAAATGGGGCACAAATGTCCACCAATATCCTAGGAGGCCCATAAAAGTTTGCAGCTGCCTCACTATGATAGGCCTGAGATATGCCTGAATTTTGTCAGTGATGGCCTCTGGCATGACCTTCATCTTACCTGACCAGAAAACACCCAAGAATTTGGCAGATAATCCAGGCCCTTGGACCTTGGATTCGTTGATGGCCCAACTGCGTGCTACCAAATGTTGCTGTAAGAGTGGTACCACTGCTTCTAAGTCTGCAAGAGAATTAGAGGTTAACATGGTATCATCAATACAGTGGAACAGGTGGACCCCTTCTGAACATTGCCAGGCAGCTCAATCCATGGCAATAAGACCTTTACAGACCGTGGGGCAACACTGTAAAAGTCTATTATCACCCTTCCCATGTGAAGGTGAACTGTTCCTGGACCTCTGGAGCAATGTCAATGGGGAAAATGCATGGGCCAAACTCACTACATAGTGGTACTGTCTCAGCTCCATCATCAAACAGTTCATGATGGACAGTACAGCTGCATGCAAAGGGGGTGTTACTTTATTCAGTTCCCGATAGTCCACTGTCGTCCGCCAAGTTCAATCAGGCTTTCTAACTGATCACACTGGAGAATTGTAAGGGCATTGGGTAACACACCCTATCTGTACCTCCTCCAGCTTTTAAATTATCTCAGTTATCTCTGTATGCCCACCTGGAAAATGGTATTGATAGGTGGAAGTAACCCGTCAGGGCTGTGGCAGGACCTGAGGCTGGTGATGCATATGTCTGTGCAGCACCGGCTTCACCACATGCACTCGGAGTCTGAATTCCCTGGCCATGGCTTGTAACACCGGGCCATGCAAAATGTCCACCCCCAGAATGTATTCCGGTATGGGACAGACATATACAGTATATAAACAGTAAGCCAAGCAGCCGATGCTGAGGTGCAGAGATACAGGTTTCGCATTCACTGACCAGCCCCCATAGCAGGCAATGTATGCAGCCTCACCCAGAAACTTAGTTGGGTTCCCATAAACGAGGCTAATATCTGTACTATTATCTACCAGTGCCAGGACCTGCTGTACATTGGTGGGGATCAGTGGATTGCTAATTCCACGTGTGGCCTCTGGTAGTCCCGTGTGCCCCCAAGTCAGGCACCTCAGCCAGTTCCATAATCAAACAGAAAAGACTCTACAATTACACCTGGTTGTAGCAAGTAGTCTTTAAGCTGGAACACCCTGGGGGGACTGGGTCACACAGCAATGTCTTTCTCCTCCTTGGGCATTTTCTGGAATTGCTGCTCTGAAGACAACTTCTTCCACAAAGTTAGGAGTACTTCATTGGGCTGCTTATCAATTTTCTCTCAGCCAACCCCATCCAAAATTAAATCTAGCCACATCAGTGAGCATGTTACTCATTGGGGTCCCCTTTTTACCCATGGGGGAGACCCCTGCTGGTGGGGAACCTTCCCCTTCTTTATAGCACAGTGCCCTCGGTCCCACCGACAGCCTTCTGCTTCCCCAAGAGCCACTATGGCAGTGGTCATTTCATGTATGCTGCGCCCTATGTATGGGGTGAGGACAGCAGCTAAGGAGCCAAAAGCACTCAGGGGTACAGAACCCAACATGAGATCTCTCATGTGGGAGGTGAAATGTTCATCTGGCCCCAGGTATTCAGGTCAAACATAGCCTGCTGTGTATTCATCTCCCAGGTGACTTGCACCAACTTGGCATACAACTGTCCTTTACTCACAGTTTCAGGTATTTCATGGGCGTTGTTCCACACAGTTCGTATGGCTGCCCGTAGCCACTCTATCAGTGTGTCATAACCTTGCACTGCCACTAACCACATGCTCACTTGCAACCACTGACGGAGGGAGGAGTAAGTTGTGATGGAGCCCAGCTTTTCCATCTCAAAGGCAGAACAGGAGACACTATCTTCTCACTCATCCCGTAGATGAAGCATCCAGGCAGGCAGGGGGTCCCCTGGATGCCGGCAGCACTGCTTGCCTAATTCCTGCACTTGGTTGGGGCATAGGCAATATATGAAGTGTGTTGCATTATGGTGGGATGATCCCTGAGGCTGCCCTTGGGGTCCCAATGGCTGTTCGTGATCTACTTTCTGATGGACCACTGGGCAAGCCCGCAATGGGGGTTCTTCTTCCTCAGTATCAGACTGAATGAGGGTCTCCAGCCAAGATGGCAAACCAAGGCCCGCATTCATGGCAGCTTCTAATCCTTTTCCAAGCTCTGAAGCGGGGCCTCCAGGCACTCTGCCTGCACTCTGTCTCTTACCTGTGCCGCATCCCTCAGGGACTGGGTTTGTACTTCTTGTAGCACAGTCATAAATGCCCATCCAAGTCTGCTGGCAAAGGCTTGCTCTTTCTCAATGCTCTGTGTTTCCGGCTATTTCAGCACCTTCTCCATGCTCATGGGGGACCCATCTACTACCACCAGGTTGTCACAGCTTCCACTAGGTATCACAACACATGTTGCAGCCATATGGCCAACCCAAATCAGCAAGGACCAAAGGCTCACTCACCTCGGGATCCTGCTGACTATACCAGTTAACAGGTTCAAGCCCAAGCTGGGGTCCAAGGGGACTCAGTGGGCAGGTGGCATGTAGCTGGAAAAACACTTGAGGAATCACAGGCATTTGTGACATGGCTTTATTCTTTCTCTGGGCATGAGCCAAATGTACAGCCTCAGCAGGTTAGTTATACCTTTTACAGACAACAATGGCTCCTAACCAAGAATGAGCTCACATGAGTGGTTACTTAATGCACCTCACATGACATGGTTATGTAATATGCAGGGTTGTGCACCTGTGCTCCAAACCTGCTGAGTCATGCCCCACCAAAAAGCAGCCTTGCCCTATTCCTGACTAAAGTGCAGCCATCTCCCTTACATATGCCTATCAAACTTTCTTTGAAATATGGATTTACATTTTATGTTGCCTATTACTATGACACCTGGAGACCAACTTTTATTTTGGGCTTCATATGAGAGTGAGAATATGCTAGCTTTCAATCCATGTCTCTGTTCAACAAAAACCACAGAGGACAAAGCATTTGTTCTTAAAAATGCAAACTAGAAGCGATAAAATCAACATTCAAAACTATGTAGTCACTGGCCAAAAGTGACCAAAGGGACATCAGGGTGGTGTGCAAGTCTGTGAACTGAAGAAACCAGGTCAAAAAGGAAGGACTTATTGAAATGACATAGCATCAAATACTCATTCATAACAAAATTACCTGCTTTTCAAATTACAGGTTTTGCTCAATTACTGGGTCATGAAACTAGTTCTTTTGTTGGTCACGAGCAACTTTCTCTTTTTTCATTTTAGATTCAGGGAGTACATGTGCAGGTTTGTTACATGCATATATTGTGTGATGCTGAGGTCTGGGCTTCTAATGATCCTGTCACAAGGTAGTGAACATAGTACCCAACAGGTAGTTTTTCAACCTTTGCCCTCCCACCCACTTTTGGAATCCTTAGTATTGTTCCCATCTTTGTGTCCGTGTGTACCCAATGTTTGACTCCCACTTATAAGTGAGAACATGAGGTATTTGGTTTTCTGCTTCTGAGTGAATTCACTGAGGATGGAAGTACAGATGTAGTTTTATTTCACTCTAATAATGGCGTCCAGCTGCATCCATGTTACTGCAAGAGATGTGATTTCATTTTTTATGGGTGTGTAGCATTCCATAATGTATATGTACCACATTTTCTTCATCCAGTCCACCACAGATGGGCACCTGGGTTGATTCCATGTCTTTGCTATTGCGGATAGTGCACGAGAAACAATTTAAAAATAGAATTCAATAGAATAAAAATAATCAGAGTACCTCATCTGCAGTATGGAAAAATACTGTTTTGGAAATTTAGAGAAATGTTTGTTTAAACTGTGTGTGTGTGTGTGCATGTGTGTGCATGTGTATTGGGTGGCAAACCAAAATATATTTCTGACTGTGGGGCATGGTAAAAAAACGTCTGCAAGCCACTGACATTGAGGGCCTAGGGCTGGATGGTAGGCTCAGGGAGTAGCCAAGAAAATTATCCTTTTACTTTCTGCAAAGGCTCTGAGCTTATACCTGCCTTTGCAACCAAGACGCTATAGCTCCACATGGTTCCAATCAGGTTTCCAAAGCCCTGTCTTTGACTTCTCCCTCAAAAACTTGACAGGCTGGAAGAAGACAGATGGAGTAACATTCTTGGTCACTCAGCATACTCAGCAACAACACCAACAAATCTGCATCTGCACTAAAGCTATTACGAGAAAATTGTTCATTTTATTATTTCTTGTTCTCTCATGGATGGTCCAACATGAAGAATTTCTTTAAAAACTTACTTGAAAGGAAGCCTCCATCTATCTGATGAATTGGTAGGTGTCTTCCCCTTTGGCTGTGACTGCTGGAAGGTTCCAACACTTCTGGAGGGTTTGACGCTTGTCATCGTGGTGTGATTGCAGCTTCATTCTTGCCTTAGTCTGGACTTTCTTTCATGATATTGTGTTGTGTTTATTCCATTCTAATGATAGATGTCCAAATCTCTTGAAAACAAAAAGGTGTGTTTGGAAAATTAAATATTCCTCCATTAGGCAGAAGGGATTCTATAGCTGGGGCTTAGACAATTCAGAACTCAATTCAGTATTATTGATTTATAAGATGTGAGAAAAGGCAAGCGAAAAAAAAAAAAAAAAAACAAGAACAGAAAACAAAATTTTAAGGTAGACTTTTAATGCCTGCTTACCTCTAAATAATAGGTTTTTCTCTTTTCTTTTGCTTATTCACTCCTAAATTCACGCCCTGTTGGTGACTGCATACTCTCTCCCACCAAACTGCAAGACTTGCTCTTTCCTGGAAAAAAACAAGGATAGAGTCAGTAGAGGAGAACCAAGACAGATGACACATTAAAAAGTTGAATCACGAAAATTTGCCATGGACCAGAGAAGAGGGAAAATTTTAATAATATGCCCTGTCCCCTTCCCCGACAGATTTTTCTCCACAGTACAATAACCTTCTAATATACTATATCATTTACTTTTTTATTTTCTTCTCTCTCTCTTCCCCCTAAAATATAAGCTCTATAAAGAGGAGCAGGGATTTTTTTTTCCCTGCTGCTATACCCCCAGCACCTTGCATATAGTAGATGTTCAATTAGGTCCAGAATCCACACTTTTAACCAACATTTTATTGTTGTTCTTGAATCTATTAGTAGTTTCTAACCCCCCACCTTCAGCCAGTCCCATTATAGCTAAGCGTATTTACTTGAGTCTGTCAGGAGTGAACATGTATAATATTAAAAAGGGGGAAGAGGACATGCTTTACACTGAAGAATCCTAGTTTGAGCAAGACTTTTGCATTTCTTCTAAACTTTCCTCATGCTCCAGCTAGTCTCCAGATTCCACAAAGGAACCTAGCTACTGGCCATGAGACCAGCTATTCTGCCAGCAGCCAGGGTCTCCCTGCAGCCCTGTATGCACAAGAACAGCTGCAAACACAAACACAGCTGTTGGGTTTAATGGACTATTTCTCCGTTTCTCCTCTTCCACATTTCACCCGCAAACAAACTGTAGAGATCAAAAAAGTAACTCAAATGTACTACCATTAAAGCCACACAGTAAGTTGGAACTCCAGCCTTCCTTCCCTTGTGTTTCATCAAAAGAACTGGCATGTGGAGATAAATAAATGTTCAGTTCATTCTAGAAATCTTGATCACTGAGAGAACAGCAAGGCAATGGCCAAAACCTCCCAGATATTAAGTCAGAAAATATAGGTTCTCATCATACTTTGGAGACTGCTGTAACTTTAGGTAAATCAAATTATTTCTGAAGCTCAGGTTTCTGGTCTGTAACATACAAATGATATCCTCATTTACCTCAGACAGTTGCAGGGATGGCAAAGTCAAACAATATGCTGTGAGAACATACGGAGCCATAGAAATACAAAATAATATCAGATATTAACCTTCCCTGAAATCTAGACAGACAGAGAGAGAGATAGATGATAGATAGATAGATAGATAGATAGATAGATAGATAGATAGATGATAGATGGATAGATAGATAGTTCAGAAGACTACAAGTATGTAGAAAGGGCAGGAAAAATGGCGGGTAATTATCTAAAAGTATGTTTGTAAGATATCAAAAATAATTTCCTACCTTCCTAAATTTGCCAAATGAGATCTTTAACAGCACTATTAGGTATACTGCATATTATTTTCTTCATTTTAGGTAATGAAGCTTAAGGACATTAATTTACTCAATGTACATTTATTAAGCACCTCCAATGCAAGCACTGAAAGTTAAGCTTTCCCAAGGCATCACTTCTATTGAGCGGCAAAATCAGAATTCACACTCAGGTCTGTCCGAACCCAAAGCCCATATTAACAAACATGATACAAAGTGTCTGGAAGCTGTAAGGAACATTAGAGTTCATTCATTTCCAACCCTCTACTTCAAGCAAAAATAGAGGGAAAGATTCTGCATCGTTAATAACCCAGATGCAGGCATAGGTAGGTTGTGATGATAACCATCTCAGATAAAAGAGCCAGCATACTGGACGACAAAGCAGAATCTGTTAGTTAATCCAATTTCTTAATCATTCACTGGTCACCTAAGTTGAGCCATGTAATAACATGTTAGATGATTATGGAAGTACAAACACGAATCAAATATTTTCCTACCCTAGAGATGCACCAAAGCTGGGGGGGCAACAGATGGAGGAAAGACAAAGGCATCGCAGGACACCTGAGGATCATCCTTGACCAACTTGTTTCTGGGCACAGGAGGGATGGTCCTTGGGAATAACTCTCTATGTGTTGCTGCTGTTGTTTTAAATGTGTGTGCGGATAGTGAGAGGACACTGGCATTTTTAGTGAATGAAGCAAGTCAATTTTGTGTTGTTGATGTAAAGGTCATCCCATAGGTACATTGTGTAAGGCCTGGAGGAAAAGCAAGTTATATTAAAAATAATGTTTGGTTGTATATACTAACATTCGAGTAGCACTTTAGGATTCCCAGAACACTGACAAACAGATTATCTCTTTCAAGTGAAAATATTATAATTTACCAAAAAACCTGGATAACTTCCTATGCAGAAAATGAAAATACAGAAATTCTGTTCTCTTGCTTCACTTTTCTTCTCCATACAAAATCAGCCATCCTTACCTCATCCCCTCAAGTTTACCAGCATTAATCATTTCCTGTTAAACTGGTTTCCACTGGAGGCAGGGGGCATAGAGACAAAATGCATCTCCTCGCCCTTTTTAAAAAAAAAAATTCTGAAATATATATGGCAGGCAGCTCAGAGAAACGAGTCACATTTCCATATGAAGATTCAGGATTATCAGTAAACTTGATGAAAGCTAAATTCTCTTTCCCAGGCATAATTGCCACACAGGAGCTTCCCTCCCTCCCCAGTTCTCAGTGCTTCATTATTATGCATGTAGCAGTTAGCATTCTGCAGAGCAAGAAGGCATAGTTAATCTCTGAAGTTTAAAGTTTGTTAAAATGCACATAATGGTACATATGAAAAATCTTAGATTCTTCTGTTTCCTAAATGCATAGGGGAACTAGATTTGAAATTAAAGATAAAAAGGAAAAGTGAAGAAAATTGTTCTGTTTCTCTGGGTGTCACATATTCACCAGGATAGAGCTGTACAACAAATTCAATGAAATAAAATTAGTTTTTATAAGTCAATGTGAACTCTAAAAGCGGATCTGAACACAGAATTTTCCATGGACATTTGGAAACAGTTTCTCAGTCCCAAATCACTAACACAGATTCAATGAATATTAGTGAAGAGGAACCACCAAGGGGCAAATGGATCTTTAATTTTTATTTCCACTCGTCTTTTTTCATCCCCCAAAATGGCTTTTTCAATGCCTCCTTAACAGTTCAAACAGATGTCTTATGCTTTGTGCTCTGTACTTGGAATCATACTTGTTAACCTACTTCCACATAGAAGGCTTTAGAATTGGAGTTGCCCCAGAAGTCATTGATTACTTTAAAAAAAAGGATACTTCCATGCCTGGAATAGGTTGGCCCAATCCGGGCATAACAAGAGTGGCTGCTGAAGGAGATTTCATCTCAAAGCAAACGCCAGTCACTGATGGGTATCTAGGATGGAGACATAAACAGCAGGAGCTCATTCAGGAAGGAAGTTTACAGTGAAGAGAAGGGAATGAGCATTTATGGAGTGTCTACATGAGGTCTGCTGTTTTGCTACATTTTCTCATTCAAGTCTTACAACTCTTTGGGTGAACATTATTATGCTCTATTATAAATTAATTAATTCTACCAGCAAATATATATATACTATCTATTACATACATAGACATCTATTTCTATGCATTGTTGATAACTAAACTAGACTAGAAGGTCCTCTCCCTTATGGAGCTTTATTAGATAATATAATTCTAAAAGGCTTCATATCTAGAAAACATTCATGCATATGTATTAATAACGGGCTATCAAATCAGTAACTATACACTTCTAATAGCCTGATACACGTTGCATATCTCTGGAGTTCTTTATCAATTGTAAAGCAAATATGAGAGTTTCATTTATAGTATATTATTAATTATATGGGAATATTCCCTGATCTGGAAAATGGGGATAAGAATACCTACTCATAGAGCTGCTTTAAAGGTTGCAGGAGATAACAAACACTTGTTTATGGGCTCAATAAATGTTATTTGCCCTTCTATTTTGCTTTCTTTCTCTTCCAAGATTTTCAAATGCCATTTACCAATAAGTAAAATCCAATCTAAGAAGCATTTATATTGGATTCCCATAAGGGGAAAATAATTAATTTCTTAAGCAATGAAAAGATGTCTTTTTAAGGTGTCTCACCTGTGAAATGGTCTCATTGGCTGACATCCATGACCAGCATTAGAGAAAAGATTTGTTGAATCTAAAAAACATATTTTATGCCTTCATACCACTCCGCAATTTTTAAAAACATGAAATTATAGGGCAGCTTTATCACAGCAAAATCTTGCCCACATTCTTCTTCTAATATATCTAAAACTTATAATTTTAGGAAAAACATAAAAATGAAAACAGCAATATTTGATAAACACCAAAAAGTCAGTGATGCTACCTTTAAGAAACATTTAATAATAAACTTGTGCCGAGCTTGTTAATAAATGCTGTGCTGTTATTCTCATTCTGTCTCTCTGTCTGTCTGTCTCTCTAACTCTTTCTCATTTCTGCCAATTGTCTTAAAGATGCTACAGGGTTTAAAACAATATATTGTCATAAATCCCCAAAAGATGGTGACAGAGAAAGGCATTACTATTTGGACTTAGGATTCTTTCCCCCAGTTAAAAAGATGCAGATCTCCCTATTTCTTCACCAGTTTGGCTGCTTTCCCAGCAGTCTTTAGTGATGATGAATATTTATCAGTACTTTTTCTTCTTCTTCTTGGCCAACTCTGTCCAAGAAAATTCCAAAAAAGAAGGCAATCTGAAAATAATTCTCTCACTAGAAATCAACAAACCCACAGAATCCTATTATCTAAACAACTGTTTTCCAATTTTCTCCGAAGTCCAAAGACGTGCCTGTGGAGTGTTTCAGTCTACATTCCAAGAGCCAACAGTGAACACTAGTTTGTCCTGCAATAAACATCCACAGTAGAGGCCATCAAAATAACAATTTGGTCCCAAAAGTGGTCTTTATCCTGACTTCCAAAATCTTTTAAACATTTACTTTCACAAGATGAAGTATAATTAGACATAATTATCTGTTTCTTTGTAATGTTTTCCAGGAGAGTTTGGAAAACAGTTTTGTCATAGCAATGGGACCTTACATAAATAAGTTCTCCTCCTTCTGCTCATTCTTTAACTATCAAGTAGAGAACTGTTAGACCATGGTTCTCAACAGGAGTTAACCCCCATTCCACCACCAACACCACAACAGTCACCACCACCAGCAGCACCAGCACCCACCCTCCACAGTCCCACCCAGATGTTGGCCATGTCTGGAGACATTTTTTGGTTGTCACAACTGGGGGATGCTACTGACATCTAGTGGGTAGAGGGCAGGGATGCTGCTAAACATCCTACAGTGCACAGAGCAGGCCTTACAACAAATAATAATCTGGCCTAAATGGCAATAGTGCCAAGATGAAAAACCTTATTAGAGGATCTAAAAATATACTTCAACATTGAAATTTTACAGAGTACATAGGTATATAATATGAGAGTTACTGCATATACGCAAATATATATAGACACACAAATAAATATGTTACCAAAGTTCCCACTTAAGTAAGTCTCAGATTTATCTTGAAGTTCTAAACAGTAAGAAGAAAATGCCAAAATTCGGCAGCTAGCCAATTAAGCAACATACTATGTGTTTGAAGAGACATAATATGGGCAGAAAAATATCTTGCAGTGTAATTTCAAATGCAATAAAAAGGCAGCCATTGTGAGCCCCACCCAGATCAAATAAGCTAGAGAACATCTGAAAGAGAGAACAGCTGCATGGTCTATAACAACATTTTACCTCAAGTCGAATCCTTATGGAAACTTATTACTTTGCTCAAACTAAAGCAAGATAGTTGGGAAGAAAAGTTTAAGAAGATTTTCAAATAATGTATTCTTCAAAGGAATTGGTCCAAGGATCTGAGGAGGTGGCCCAGGCAGTAGCAGCAGAAATGTAGAATAGTCTCAACTGTCCTATTAAAACAGTCAGAGCAACTAGAGAGTCAAATTGAAAACACAGAGATTACATTTACAACAAAACTAGATGGAAAGGTATCCATATGACATGAATCCCAAAAATCACGCAAGGGGGATAAACCACCAGCAACCACAAGATGTATACACTGCCAACGTCAGTTCATGAAGAAGCAAAGAGAAACAATACAGGTCTATGGACTAAGAAAAGGAGAACCTCAAAATAGCTGGCAGATGTTACTGGAAATCTTGGCAAGCCAATTTGAGAATAGGGATGACACTGGGACTGTTTTGCTCAGTCTAATACCGTGTGTGTACAAAGGGCATAAGTAAAGACCTAAAAGAGCCGGAGCAGTTTAGCCACTGTGCACACTGGAAGCTGACCGGCCAGGTATGTCTTTCAGGACAGGGACTCATACTGAGGAGAAATTACTGGCAGTGGGATCAAAATGAAGCAGGCTAGGCATGGTGGGTGATGCCTGTAATCCTGGCTAAGGCAGGAGAATTGCTTAAAGTGAGGAGTTCGAGACCAGCCTAAGCAGCATAGTGATACCCAGTCTTTAAAAATGTTTTTTAAAAAATGAGCCAGGCTTGGTGGAATATTCCTACAGTCCCATCTACTCAGAGGCTGAGGAGGGAGAATCACTTGAGCCCAGAGTTTTGAGGCTGCAATGACCTATGACTGCACTACTGTAGACAACAGAGTAAGACCCCTTCCTTAAAAAATAAATAAATAAAATTTTTCAAAAGTTAAGCAAGATAGGGACATAAAAAAGACAAAGAAAACAAATGGTCCAGATCTGGAAAAATACCAAGAAATCTCAGAAATCAAGCTGTCACGCTTCTTGGCACTTCATAAAAATAAGCAAACAACCAAAAGGAGAAGAGGGAGTTCTGTAAAGTTGCACAGCTCTCTGAACCATACCTCCTTCTAACACTTCCAAAAAACCAAATTAACATGAAAATGAGCAGCAGGAATGTATTCAGGTCTACATTTTAGACAGTTACCATAAGAAAAGATAAATAAGAAAGAGAATAACACCCTTATACTTCAGGGCTGTCCGACAGAACTTCTTCCAGTGATGGAAATGTTCTATATCTGTGCCATCCAATATAGTGACTCCTAGACACATGTGACTATTGACAAATGAGCCCAGGGAGCCAAATTTTAACTTTATTAAATTTTAACTAATTAAAATTTAAATAGCCATGTGAGGCTAGTTGGTACTATATTATACAGCACAACTATAGAAAAGTAAGGCATGCCAGAAAAAAAATTTCAAAAAGTGATCAAAACTGTAACATAACACTTCAAAATAATTTAAAGTCATTAAGAAAGTCATACAATATGACAGTAACATAAATCAAAATTAGAATAATTGACTAACACCCAAGAAATAATCAGAAATTAAGAAACAATTATTTTAGAAGTGATGATTTAAAAGAAAATGAGTAAATAACAATAATTTGAAATAAATAGAAGAAAAAATTAAATATTCAAAGCAAATGAAGAACTAGATGAAAGTGATGTGGGAAAAGAGAGAAATATTGGAGTAGTTAAGAAGACCCAACATACAGATAATAGGAATACCTGAAGAAGAAAACCAGTATTGATAAGCACTAAAACAAATTCTCAAAAATATAACTCAAAAGCAAATTTCTAACATAAACAGACTTGAAACCACATATTGAAAATGTACAATATATTATTAAAAATATAGCTCCAGAATAACCAGAAGCAAGAAATAAATATTCTTGCAAAAGAACTGGAATTTAAAGAATGAATTATTTTGGAATCTAGACTAAAGAACACATGACTAACATAATAGATCGGATTATTAGTTTGGTCAATAGACTTTTCAACAACAGTTTATCCCAAAAGAAAACTAAATAACTGATTTAAAACACTCAAGAAAAAAAAATGTGTGCCAAATATTTTGTATTTAAAAAACTGACATTCAAGTATACAGGAGACAGACAGCAAGCAATAATAGTTCAGTTACTGTTGCCCTCATGAGTACTTTTCAAGGAATCTGCTACAGAACAAGCTTCAGACAACCAAGATCAGCAGAGACTGGTGAAAAACGTTAAGTATATAGCAATTTACAGGATTAAATGAGGATTAAAAGGGAGAGATTATAGTATGTAATATGTGATCTAATAATATAGATTCAGTACAACTATTAAAAACTATGAGGAGTATGGGACTTACGTACACAAAACAAATAATAAACTGTTTTCAGCTTTTTTAGAATTGGCAATGGTAGTATTAGTATTGTTATTCTCACACTAATGTATGTATAAAAACGGAAAACAAATAATTACAGGATTTCCTAATTCCATTACTCCCGTGCCCTTGAGAACTAAAATTCTTGGTGCGGAATTTAGAAGACAGGGATAAAATATAGATCCAGTTAAATTAAACCATTCTAAGCCTAAATAGAAATTGGAAATATTGGTATAAATTTATAAGTATTTTATGTTTTTACAATAAAAATATTTATTTCAGCAATATTTTATATTTTTATATTTATATAATACAACATAAAATGCATATATTATTCATATTATAAAGTGTGTATGTTTGTGTCCTAGCTCTGTCCAAGGAAAAGGCCAAGAAACAATGATCAACCCAGTAGAAATAAGAATCTCTTGTACTTAGGCTGTGGTTTTGAAAAATCATCTCTATCAAAAAACAAACAGAGCTTTTCAAGATATAGCTGTTTCCAGGTCAGCATCAGGAAATGTACACGATTACCGTGAAACATCTTGACATATCAAATGGATAGTAAACAGTCCATCTAAGATTACTAGGGTCATGTCAAAAGGTCTCAGAAATCAATTTCTCAGGACCTCACTGGCCAAAGATGAAACAATGTAAACTCCAATAAGGATAAGTATTGCAACCGATTGAAAACCGTGAAATATATTTAAATTATGTTTGAAATCCATAAGTTCATATGAACCAATTTATCTTGAATTAAGTAAAAAGACAGCAGTCTGTCACTAAACAAATGACAGATAAGGGGATTCAACTCCTTTAAAAGCTTTTTCAGGGAGAGATCCAAGATGGCCGATTAACAACAGCTCAGGATTGTAGCTCCCAGTAAAAGCGCAGAGAGCGAGTGGACGCCGCACTTTCAGACGAATTTTTGTTGCCCACAGACTAGGAGATTCCCGGCGGAGGAGCCACACG